>VZSE01007030.1:1311019-1339496 GCA_013398275.1 Promerops cafer
CAGCCCGGCCCCGGCGGCCTGAGCCCTCGGCCCCGCTCCCAGCGGCCTGCAGCCCTCGGTCCGGCGGCCTGTGCCGTCAGTCCCGCCCGCTCCTCAGCGCCGGCGCTGCGCCGCCGTTGGTCCCGGCCAGCGGCACGGGTTTGGTAGGAGTACCGAATCTTACCGTGGCTTTTGTGTGTGTGGCTGCAGAACAGCAGCTGGTGTTGGCAGGTGTCCAAAGCTTCGGTGATGGGGGGTGTTTGCCTAAAGTTAGGGAGAAGGGAAAAAAAAGTGTATGCTATGTGGAAGTTACTCAGGGATGCTTTGCACCTTGGGAGGTCTTGATAACTTTTGGAAGGTTTGTCCTGCTTCGTGTGTTGTTTCTAAAGGTTAATGTGCCTGTTGAGGTTGAATTTCCTGTTTAGATGAAGTGCAAGGAATGGCAGTGGGTGCAGAGCCCCGAGCATGTTTTATTGGTGGATTTCAGTTACTTAAAAAAATAGCTTTGTCTTATGAATGACTTGAAAAGTACTGTTCATATTGCTGATTCATCTTAAAAATTACCATGGCGTTTATGTTCTTCCTAAAGTGGCTTCTGTCCACTTTGTTCCTTTATTATTTCTTCTGACATGGATTCAGATGCTTTTAAGGCAGTTTTGTGAATTGTGTTCCATAGTTTTATCATAGGTAGTGCTGTGTGATGTAAGTCTGCAGATCAGAAAATGATGGGTTTTGGATACAGTGGTAAATCCCAGCATGCTGAAGCTCCAGCAATCTTGCGGTTTGAGTTTGTGAGAAGGTGCATTGCTAAACTGAGAGTGTATCTCCTATCTCCTGCTCAGTATGACAGCAGGACTTGTAAGGCTTGGATATTCCATCATGCTTGTTACAAACAAAGTAGGGTGCTGAATCTCAGAATGGTATTACATGGAAGTTGGGTTGTTATTTATTATGTTGCCACAGGTGGAGGATTTCAGCTAGGGTCCTGTACAGGAAGAGTGTTTCTCCATTTGAAATTTAGAACTTGGTTACAAATTATGAAAGCTGTGATTATTATTTAACACAGGTTTTGTCCTTTTTTGTCTTTTCCCAAGAGGTGGACAACTGATGGAACATTCCACTAGGGAGGATAGAACTGTTTTTTCAAGGTAGTTTGCACAGATTAGACTGAGACCTACACGGAAAAATATCTCAACCAACAGTGACTGGGAACACTTGAGAGCTCCTGAATGATTGCTTGAGGTAACTAATAAAAAATGTTTATTTTAAAAAAATGTGTGGGGCAGGGAAGACTCTTATTGCGCAAGGCTGGGAACTGTTTGGTTTGGCATTAGGAAATACAAGACCATGACAGCTGAATGCTGTGCCCCAAACCAGAGTTTCTTTATTGCCAACGGTCTGTGATGAATCATTTGCCATTAATGGGTCTGTGGCAGGCAAGTGGGCATGAAAGGGGAACACCAGGGAAGAGAAGAAAAGGGGAAGGGAATGCAGTTGTTTGGTGTCACAATCTTGCCACTCAACGGTGAACAGTTTTCAGGGCAGCAAAGGATGAGATGGGGGAAAAAAGGCTGCTGAATTCTTATAGGACAGACACAAATACCAGTAATATTCCCAGGGCTGTGAAGGGATTTGTGAAAATCTTGCAGGTGAAAAAGCATATGTGGGAATTCTGGGACTGCTTAATTTTTTGTGTGCATAAAGGAAAGATAGATGATGCCATCCTGTTCACAGTGACATGGGGTGCTTTGGAGAATAGCAGCTACGAGGAAGGGGTAGAAAGAGGAGCAGGAAAAGAGAAGTGTTTAAACGAGGAGAACTTTATCCCTTGCAGATTGAATGATGCTTGCAAGGAGTGTTTGAAGCATGCAAAAGGACAGATGTGAAAGCTTGGTAGCTATATGTACACATACAGTATAACAAAGACTGTGTCCTTGAGGGGAGGATCAAAAATTGCCTTGTTTTCTAAGGGCTGGGCTGAACTCGATAAATTGGTACCATTTTATCAGCATCATTCACATGAAGAACGTTTCTCTTGTGGATGCAATTACAACATTGATATTGTACACTCATACAGATAACCACTTGACAGAACAGGACAGTCTAGGTTGATAGAGGGGGCTTTTATCAGCTAAAAAAAGCTGCATACATGGGGCTTTTTAGCCTTAAAATAACGGCTTCTGTCCCCCTTATAAGCACAGAACTGACAGCTGCTAAGGCATCCACGCTTAGATGTGTTGGAGGGTGGTGCTTCTCTCTTGCTACACCATTTACCTTCCCAGGAACTTTTCAGCTGTTACTAATAGTTAATTATAGCTTAAGCCCCCCTGTTTTTATATTTTGTGAGTGAAGCGTTTGCATTTTACTTTGGTCTAGTGTTTTTTGTTCTCTAAGCTTTTCTGTTTCTGTTTAGGCCTTGGAGGGAAAACATTAAGACTTTACATTTCACAGTCAGCTCTGTTAAGCAGCTATGGAAATAGAAAAGGAACACATTTATATTACCCCAACAGGTAAGTAATATATTCAGTTGTTTTGGTTTTTTTTAACTTAAAATAGCTTAGCTGACCAGAAGTGTTCTCTGTAGAAAAAATGCATCACCTGATAATTTCTTAATCAATATTGGTTAAAAAAAAAACCATGAAAAACTTACAGAATAGTTCCTTCAATTATATATCAAAGAATCCTGCTCTATTATGTTTATTTAAAATTTATGAAAATAAATAGCTTTTCTGTAAGGTACTGGATAGTAGTTGCACTTTTCTCCTAATCATCTGAGTTCAGGTAGTGCTGGTGTGAAGAAAAGAATAAACTTAAAAGTAAAATGTGTAGGTGACTTTAAGAGGTACAAATTCTGCTTTTGTGCAATAATTTACCTTAAAATTAGGGGAAACGAATGTTGAAGGGCTTGACTGGAAGTGGGCTGGCATGGGAAAAATTTAGGAAGTACATGTTAGAGACTGCCATTAAATGGACTGTTTTGTCTATGTCACACATTTATTTTACCATGTTTAGTCAGAGTAACACAGATTCATGTTTTCTGTATCTTCCAAAGGTTATGATGGTCTGCACTGACTCTTCCATGTCAAAGAGGTTTTAAATGTTTTTCAGAATAACATATATATATTTTAAGATGGTGGGTAATGCAGTTGAGGTGGCAATATACTCCATATGATTTCTGATATTTAAGCAGAATTAGGTTAATGCAGAAGACACCTTGCTTCTCAACATTTTAGAATTATATTTGGATAATAGGTGGAAAGCTGCAGGAGAGCTGGGTTGACAGAGTTTGGACAGTTTAAATTGGTAGAAGGCTTTGTTAGTGAAGGTAGCCCATAAAAGCACAGATTTTAACTGAGCCTGCTAGGCTTAATGGCGGGGTAATGAAATAAATTTGGATAACTTCTTAATATATGGTAAGCAAAGTATTACAGTTGATTGAAGACTATTACTGCCTATATATGAGTATGTTACATGATGTGAAAATGAGAAGCTGGAAGGAAGATCTGCACCATTTTATAGATTCTTATTATTTTATTTTATAAGTTTTTGGAAAATAGTATATATATATTCAGGTTTTTTTTTTCAAGCCTAACTAGGTAACTAATAGGTGAGGGCCAGTTGGTTACTATATTATGGAGAAAAAGGTTGCAGCTGGAAGTAACAGTGTTATATAAAAGTAAGTGTAGTAGTGCAGTGAGAAATATTAATTCTTATGGGTTGGATGTTTCCTGTGGAGCATTTCCTTTAGTCTTGAACCTGAGATCAGGATTGTGTAAGGAGGTTGGACTGTAGCCTCCCCTTTAATCCTTAGCTGTCAGAGTCAGGACTGACTTGTGTTAATTGTTGGCCATTTTCTTTGGAAACCGAGAAAGAAGTAAGTGGTCATTGAAGAGTGGAGTTTCTGGACAGCCAGGTCTCAGGTCTAAACTGGACAAATTCATGGGAGACTGAGCATGAAGAAGAATTGGAGTGCATTTGACTGAGAGGAGCTGGTTGTTGCTGAGGGGGTCTCCTGGGGAATGAGAGGAAGGAAACCTGTTTGGGTTTGCTCTTTTTTCCCCTCTGTTAGCTTTATGTAAATCTCTCATTGTTTTAATAAATGTTAGACAAACAGAGAAAGCTGCTTGTGAGAAATCTTTTCCTGGATGTGATGCATGCTTTTCTTTTTTAGCTTGCTGCAAGCATAAAAGGAATGCTTTTGTGGGAGTAATGAGTGGAAAGATGAAGCTTAGCCTGGAATGGCTGCATTATTGCTCAGCTGTAGCATTCGCATCTGTGAACACCAGTATCTAAATGTTATTTCTTTGATCACAAAGGAGGCAGTTTTATCAAAGTTTTCTCAGTTTAATATACTCTTTGATATGGGTAAATACTTGGAGATTGGCAATATTTTATTAGTCCACTTTGCTTTAAAAACAATTTTTCATGAACTTGTTTTGAAGTGAAAAAACATAATTCTGAGAAATATTGCCAAATGCATGTTGCTGATGAGAAGGTATTGGAAGGGTAGATTAATACGTTAGCTAAGTTCAAATGTAAATTTTGAGTACTCTTCATATTCTGGGTTTATGGCAGTGAGCTATTCTGTAAAGCAGTTTTGGAAAAGCAGCTTCTTCTGAGTGCCCTCTTATTGCCCTGCTAGTGTTGGGGCTGTGGGTTGTGTCTTTAGGACTCTGCTCAGTTCTGAAGAAACGGAGAACTGTGTAACAGAGAGCTGAGGCTGTTCTGTCTGTGTATGTCTTCTAATTTGCAAGGACTCCCAGGGTACTCACTGGAATGTAAATAGGTTCTCAGGTGCTTTTTCTTTTTTTTTTTTTTTTTTTTTTAATCTTGATTAGTTAAGAAGGGGAAGAATAGCTTGTGAAAGCTTTTGTTTATAATGCTCTAAATAAGACATTCTGCTGAACCACACTGCACAAGTGGGAGACAACTTAACTTTGTGAAATAAGACTTTAGACCTAAACATTAAATGTGCATCAGCTTCCTCAGAGGGTGAAGTTACTGCGCTTCTTGGTGCTCTGAGATATTTACAAATCCTTAAGTAGTGAGGGAGTTTTTTGTTTGGTACAAAACAAACCTATTATATTCGATTGTGTTGTGTTCAGAAACAGTCTTGACAGAAGGTACAGTGAGGGACAATCCCTAGAGAAGAGAGATCTCACTGATTCAAAGGACTGTGTATTCTAGGAGTCTTCATTACCAAGCTCTCCAAGCTTTGTATTGAACAGCATTTTTTCCCCTACAACTTTAAAAACAAAAAAATGAAATTAGCGATGTTTTTATATTCTATGCCTAAATTGTTGCTTTTCTTGCTAGTGAGCTGTGTTTGAAATTCCTTGAATTGAATAAGGGGAATGTTGGTTGATGATTTAGGGAGTTAACTTCACTTTGGTGATGAGTCTTGTAACATTGGTGAGTTCCTACAGAATTTACTGTATTGGCAGTTTCATTTGTTTCTAAATCAAGAGAAGAGTGGGTGGAGTGAGAACGAAGCACTTAGATTTAACGCACTTAGGAGTTCGGATAGTTTTTGTTTAACAAGGGTGGGGTTTTCTGTGGTTTATGTATTTATGTATGGTTTTATTAATTTGCTTTCCAACTCTTGACATCTGCTGTGTTTAGATTGTGGATATTTTGTGCAGGAGAATAAGGAACTCCTTATTACTGCAATATGTATACATACCTTAAAAACAATGTTTGCCTTAACACTGTTGAAAACAAGAGTTCCATATGATGTTATAATCCTTTCTAAATGCAATGTGTTTTGGTATTCTAACATAAAATGAAAATATTTAGTATTCTAACATAAAATGTTTAAAATGAAAATATTTTTTTCTGTCTTCTTTTTAAGAACTTGAGAATCTAAATGATGCTCCATTTTCTGGTGATGAAGAAAATGGTGGGTCTGAGGAACGAAAAACTGAAATCAATGGAAATTGGATTCCTGCAACTTCAATTACTGAAGCCAAAATAAATGCTAAAGCAAAGAGACGGTTGAGAAAAAACTCTTCTAGAGATTCTGGAAGAGGAGACTCTGTTAGTGAGAATGGAGAGACACTGAAGATTGGAGTTGTACCAACGAGCCCAAAGGGGAAACTCCTGGACAGGCGATCCCGGTCTGGAAAGGGAAGAGGTCTGCCAAAGAAAGGTTGGTGTAGCTTAGTGAAGAGAGTAGAATGAGAAAGATAAAGATTTGTTCAAAGCACAGTACATTTTTTTCTGCTGGGAATAATTTCCACAAACCACAGTCTCTGTGCAGGCATTTGGCCCTTTATGTTATTTAGTGGGTGGCAATAGCAGGTGGCAGCAAATCTAGTATGTCTGTGATCAGTCAACATCTGTCTTTGAGGGAAGTACATTTCCTTAGCAGGCTTAACACACAAATCTGAACTGTTGGTGGTTCATGGGAGTGTTACTAATGCAAATTTAATCAAGGTTGTATTTGAAAGTACACTTTCAACCTTCAGGAATTCTTGTGCAGTCCATACTGCTTCTAGTGTCTTATTGGAAAGTGATAAAAAGTGGCTGAGGAAGTAGGAACTTGTCAGATAAACACACCCTTTTCAGCATATATTGTTAGTCAGGAGATGGACACAAGCAGTGATAGATCACTTTTAAATGAAAGAATGTTGTGTTGAAATTAGAAATGTTGTTTGTAAACTGGTGGTCCTTACTTACTCTGCCATGTTTTGCCAGGTGGAGCAGGTGGTAAAGGAGTTTGGGGAACACCAGGTCAAGTGTATGATGTGGAAGAAGTAGATATTAAGGATCCTAATTATGATGATGACCAGGTATGCAAATAGTTTCTTTGCAGTGTTGGTTTATATTTCCTTTTATCGATTTCGATGGCCTTATGAGGTGACATGAATGTCAGCCTGGCTACACTGAAATGCTCATTTTTATGCTCAAGCATAGATTATTGGCTAGTGAAAAGTCAACTGGTGTAGAAGTCACAATGTAATACTCACAAATCTTATTCCCAAGCCCTCTTTGTGTGCCTGAATAAGCAGCATCCCTTTCCCAGGTATGTTCTCCACTGCTGGTTCCCATGGGGTGGATGTTGCTCCATATTGCACACAGACACTGTTAAAAATGCAACACAGACTTGCTCAATTTGGGAGTTTAGTGGGAACAGTATCCTTTATAGATTTTTCTCTTCCCTGTATTCCCAGCCTGCCCAATATCTTGTCTCCTTGGTGTAAACACTTCATGAAGTTGATAGCTTGGATATTTTGTTGACATGTATTTATATAGACTATGTTATGGAAGATTGTATCTTACAGCCATATTATTGGGGGAAGGGGAAAGAAAGCTTATTGGGCAGAGGGGCTTTCTGTCATTGAAAGGGAAATGGTGATTACAACCACAGATTGCTGAAGTCTCTAAGGTCAATACAATTGCAACACTGACCATCAGTACATTCTGTATGACATAAGCAGGACAATGGTGATGTCCTTTGAGTAGAAGCTGTTTGCTGTAGCCATAGGTGCTGAAAGAATGGTATGTGAGAATATCAAAACCTTCTTCCAGGATCAATTTTCCCTAAAATTTGACACTTTACATTAATAGAAATAGCCATTAAAAATGGAGCTGACAGGCGCATAGAACAAAGTTTTATGAGGAATGAACGTTCTATGTAACTTTGGTGTGATGGAAGGATAGGTTTTTTGATTTCTACTATACTTCTTGATCATGAAAAGTTTTCTTTCCATTAAACATTGGTTGAAAAATGTCTTTGATGAGATGTCTTTGTTCAACTCTGTAGTATTGCTCTGAATGTTGCTTCTGTAGGTGCAGAGTCGGGAACTGAATTAGAGCAGGGAGATCTGGTGCTGCTGGAACTCTGCAGGATAGGTCATACGTGAGGCAGTTGCTGTGTGCCTCTTTTTTCCCTCAGGGAATGCCTTTTCTGTGACTTGTGCATGGCACCACCTGTCTGGTCACACAGTCACCAAAGAAGGAACAAGGCAGGGTTCCTGCCAGGGACAGGAGTGCCACTTGCAGGGGAAGGTGCTGAGGCACAGCCAGCTCTGCTGGGCTGGGGCAGGAGCTTGTTGCTCTCCTTTCAGTATGGAGGCACTTGACCTCTGCTCCTGTGGTATCAGTTGAATCCTAGGAACAGTGTTTGGTGTGTTTACCATTGTTTAACAGAAAATTCAGCCTTTCAGTTGAATTCAGCTAACAGTAAATTCAAAATATGAGGAAGTATGACAATTAGCCAGCATTGTCCGCACTTTAGTAGTAGAGACAGAGTCTAATGTTTTTTGGCAGAATATTGACTACCAAGAACAAAGCATTAAGGATTAAAAAACCACTATTTTGATGCTATTAGTGCTGCATAAGGTGCAAGAAAAGACAGTAAGGGTATCTGCTTTTGTTGTCTTCTAAAACAGGAGAACTGTGTCTATGAAACAGTAGTTTTACCTCTTGATGAAAGAGCATTTGAAAAAACTTTAACACCAATCATCCAGGAGTATTTTGAACACGGAGATACTAACGAAGTTTCGGTATGTTGTGTGCCTTTTTATTTCTTTGTTTTAGGGGTCAAAGCTGTAGCATACAGGGTAATGCAATTGCCAGCTATGAATGAGTTTATAGAGAAGTTGGCAAGAAATGTACTATAAGAATACCCAAGCAGTTATATTAATCACGTGAGCAGAAGCATATATGTAATTGTATAAGCACATAAATATTTATTTGAGGTCTATTTATATATTTAAATAATAAAAATTATGAAATCTCATTGTTTTGTTTTTCAAATCTTATCTAGGAGATGCTGAAGAACTTAAACCTTGGTGAAATGAAATACAGTGTGCCAGTGCTGGCTGTTTCCTTGGCATTAGAGGGGAAGGCTAGTCACAGGGAAATGACATCTAAGCTTATCTCCGACCTTTGTGGGACAGTAGTAAGCAAAACTGATGTGGAAAAATCCTTTGATAGACTGCTCAAGGAACTACCTGAACTGGTGTTGGATTCTCCCAGGGCACCGCAGGTATATTTGTAAATCTTTATGCCAGTAGTCAAAAGCTTTTTGTGGCTAAACCAGATCAAATAAACTAAAATAGACTCTGTGTTTTGAAAAATATCTATTGATTTTCTTACTGTCTGTAATCCTCTCCCAATTACCCAGGCTGTTTTCACTTTGAAACAGCTCATTTAAATAAAATCTGAAACACAAGCACATTCTAATTATCTACTTAAAAATTCTTTGAAATTCAGCATTTAATTAAAAATGCTTCTGTTTTGTTGCAGTTGGTGGGCCAGTTCATTGCTAGAGCTGTTGGAGATGGGATCCTAAGCAGTACCTACATAGATGGCTACAAAGGCACTGTGGATTGTGTCCAAGCTCGGTAATTTCCTTGCTTTTTCTATAGAGACAGTTTTCTATTCCAAATGTCAAAGATGATCATCAGGAATTTACAGCTTCAGAATAAATCACGCAGTTCTTTAACTTCCTTTTTTTTTTAAAAAATTTGAAATTAAAAAAACCCCATGAAATCTGCAACAAAACCAATTAAATCCAGAATGACTCAAGTCAGAGGAAAATACTGATTTCTGAAACATTTATTAATACATTTGAGTTGAGTTTGTCAGGTTTGTTGTCCAGCTTATGTTCGAGGGTGAAAAATGAGCTGAAAGAAGAAGTGGATATGGAAGGTTTTGTCTTAGAAAAAGCTTTAATGTGATTAATGGATAAATATAGCATTAGGACAGCTGCTGTAAATATGTTGTGAAATACACAAGGGAATAACTGTTTTGCCTTACAAAGGTTTGAAGCTTGTGCAGTGATTTCCCAGAGTTTCTCTGTAATGCTCTATTTGTCAAGAAGTACAATTGTTTTCATGTCAGTTTGAGAAGTTTGAAGGAGCAATCTCTGACAAAGAGCCATGTTTTAATAATGAGTCATGTTTTATTTTTCTTACCCCCATAAGTGTATGTTTCAGGCTTGATATGGAGGTGCTGAACTCCTGTTTCTTCCAGAAGTTGCATTTGCAATGATTATTGTTGGGCACTTTCAGAAGGAAGAGCAGTTCTTAGCTGCCTACCTTGGGGGCTCAAATTGAGAAAATTGTCTGTCACTTACATAAATGTGTCCTGTGATATGAAGGATTGTAGCCTGCATTCTGCACATCTGGGATGCTTTGCTGCCTTTGTTATTTCTTGGCCAGTCTTTCCTGCTCATTAAATCTTGGTGAATAGAGTTATTGTTATTGGCTTGCCCCCAGCATGAGGACTGAGAGAACTGTTCCTCCTTTACACTGATGGTACATACTGTATCCCAGACTTTTTTTTCACCTTACTTCCCTTTTTATTCCTTTTTCAATAAACTGGCAGGCATCCCCAGCTTGTGCAATTTTTCCAGCTACATATTTACCTTCTGAAGTGTTTTCTTTGGCTTAAATTCTAAAGGTTTCATAATTCTTCAGACCCAAACGGAAAATAGCATTTCAGTAGAAAACTGTTCTTGAGTGTGGCAGCAACTCAGGCCTTTTTTGTTTGAGATCTGCCTGCCAAGCTGCATTCTTGGAGGAGTCTGGATACAATCCATTTCTGCATAAGAAAAATATCTGGGTGTTTTTTTGTGAGGATGTTTCAGGTTCTGCATTGGTGATTTAATCTACTGCCATTGCAGGACTGTTACCTGTCCTTGGTATGAGCAGGAGTGTAAGGGTGACAGAAAGACAACGTGGGGAGCTTATTGGCTGTTTTTTTGATCCGGATGGTCCCTGTGGAGTTGATAACCCTGACCTCTTCCCAGAGATCTGGTAGCTTTGTCTGAGGAGAAGCGGCCACGGAGGAAATTGCAGATGCATTTAATGAAGTGCTGTAATCAGGTTTAAAGCGCTGACTTTGCCTTTAGAGCTGCGCTGGACCGCGCCACGGTGCTGCTGAGCATGAGCAAGGGAGGGAAGCGCATCGACAGCGTGTGGGGGGCAGGAGGGGGCCAGCAGTCCGTGAAACACCTGGTGAAAGAGGTAATGACACAACTCCCCACTCTCCAGTTGGTCTAAGCTTACTTTGTTCAGGGTAGAGGGAAGAGAGACACGTATCCCGTACTACTGTGATGTCTTACGTCCTGAGTGCTGGTTTTCTTTTGTTGTTTGGACCTTTGTTTTATAGAATCGATTCAGACGAAGTAGTAGAACTGATGCAGATAATTTCATTGATTTTTGTAGTATTTGTCACTGGTGGGAGCATGCTAGTACAGCATTCTGTATTGCAAGTATATGTTTATTTTTGCTTTAAGCAAAACTTGTAAGCATTCAGCTTTTTAAGACCTCACAGTATAAAGTGATGAAGTAATTAAAAGAGCCAAAATGAAACTGGCTAAACTAGATAAACTATTATCTTTTTGGCATTGCTGATCAAAAGCATAGTAAAAACTGAAAAAAGAGAGAAGAAGAAACAAGAATGGTTAGAGATCCACGCTATAAAGTAAGCAGGTCTAAAGGAAAAGGTCATGTTATAATTTCTAGGTTGGGAGTGTAACAGATGATAGGAGGCATTCAAGGGAGAGGATAAACTTAATGTCACCCATATGCATCTTTTATGGTGACACACAGCTTATAAAACAATGATTTTGGTGCTTCTGTATCAACACTGTGGGTAGGTATTTGGCTTACACTGTGTTTCAGGTTACTGATAACATCTCCATTTAATTAATGCCTGAATTGAATTATGTTTATAAAAGCATTGGCAGCAAGTTTGAGGAACTAACTTGCTGCTGAATTGATAGTGGATTATCAAAACAGTTGACAGCTTTTAAATTTTGTTTCTAATTAGTGTTGGGTTTTTGTTTAAAAATTCAATAGATTGATATGTTGCTGAAAGAGTATTTGCTTTCTGGAGATGTATTGGAAGCTGAACGCTGCCTTCAGGAACTGGAAGTACCCCATTTTCACCATGAACTTGTATATGAAGTAAGGAGAAATCAGAGTCCCTTTAATAATTGTTGGTACTTTGATGTGGGCATGCAAATAATATAACTGGCATCTGAAGCTTAGGTTGCTTGTTCTGTTATTTGAATAACTAAATTGTTTCATGTAAAGTTAATGGTTTGTGTGCTCATTTGTGTGTGCATTGTGCAACAAGTAAGCTGCTGCTGACTCTGGGAAGATCCAGAAGTAATTTTGGGGGGTTAAATAGTTGAATTCAGATTATTTTAAGTTCCTGAAAATAAGATCTCAGTTTAATTTTTGCTGAGGAATAGCAACAGAAAAACACTCCCATACTTAGTTTTGGTGTTTATTTCCTTCTAGTTTCAGATATCTGGGTATTCTAATGGGTGTTACCTGTTTTTGTTAAGTTATAGAGCTTCCTTTTTCAGGGTGGGATTGTTTCACCCAGCACATCTGTAAAAGGTTATATATTTCAGATGCAGCCTATATGGGAGACTGTTCCAATTTGTACTCTTTTCTTTTATCTGCCAAATTGGGAAATGGTTGTTCACCAATGAAACTGAATACCCACAATCTACAAAACTTCCTTTTCAGTAAATTGACTTGTTATAGAAAATTCCTTCACAACAGAACTTAAAGAATCATTTCAGTTGTGCAGTATTGTAGATTTTAAGCTTCTGAGTCCTTCTAAAATCACAGATAAGAAACCCCCATGGATACAAAATTAAAACCCCATGGATACAAAATTAATGTTACCAAATTAATGGCCATCTGTACTGCAGCAACCATTTGGATATAGCCATGTAGTGTTGAAACCAGAGACAGAAAGGCAGTGCTTTTCATTCTGTCTCGTCCTTTCTGGTTTTTTATACCTTTCATCTTACCCAAAGAACTTTTCATCAGTTTTTCTTTAATAATAATAACAGTAACAGTAAAGTGAAATTGTGAGTGCATGTAGCAAATGGGCTTTTTCCCCCCAGAAAATTCATAATGACACATTCACTCTTTTCTGTACCTCATATAGTCACACACCTTGTACCTGAGCCAGTGTTTTCATTTTAGTCTAAACACTTGTATGATTTGTTTTAGGCCATTGTACTGGTTTTGGAGTCAACTGGAGAAAAGACCTTTAAAATGATACTGGATTTGTTGAAAACTCTGTGGAAGTCTTCTGTCATTACTGTGGACCAAATGAAAAGAGTAAGTATGGCATTCAGAGAACTTGGCATAAGGTCTTCAGAAATTTCCAGCTGCCTTTATGCAGTGAAATGCTTAAAACTAATCATCTAAAATGCTGAAATATTGCTTCATCTTTTAAATTTGTCTTTTTATCTGGTAGTTCTTTGTAACTGAAGTAGTACAATAAAGGCCTACTAATTACTTAATGTCAAGTAGAGCAGTACAGAAACCAGTATTTTGCACAGTTGGAATCATCTGTGACTTTACTTCTCAGGATGAGTATAGGACAGCAGTTCTGTCCCAGGGCAGACTGGGGACCACACCAACACTTATGTAAAAATGGACCCAGCTGTGTTGCTGGTGGGAAGTGATGAAGTCATCTCTGGTTGTCCCCAGTCTCTCCCCTGCTGCATAAACTTGTGTTGGCCATTTGTGGTCACATTTTGTTCACTTACATGGAAGACTTACTAGTTTTCTTCCCATGTTACTACCCATGTAGCAACAGGCAGGCAGATTTCATACTGTCTGGATTTCTGACTTCTACAGAAGTGAAGAGTTCAGGTTGTGTTTTTATGTAGATAGGTATTTGTGTAATGCCATGGTATGGGCTGATATTATATACCTTATTTCTCCACTGACTAGTAACTGCAATGCTTTAGGTTTGTGAAACTGTATAAAAAAATAAATCCTCTAGAATGCAGAAGGGTGTTTGAAAACATTGTAATAAAATCACAGAATAACCCAATGGTTATCTGAACCTTACACTGCAGGGCTATGAACGGGTTTACTGTGAAATCCCAGACATTAACCTGGATGTGCCACACTCCTACTCTGTGCTCGAGCGCTTTGTGGAGGAATGCTTTCAGGCTGGAATCATCTCCAAACCGCTGAGAGACCTCTGCCCTTCAAGGTACCTGTTTCACTGTAAAGGCAAAGGCTGTGCTTTTCACTCCTGTCATAGGTTACAGAAAGCAGCATCTTAGGACCAAAGTGTTACTGATTGGAAGTGGAAACTGGAGAATGGACAAACAGTTGGACTGGTAAAACATGTATTAAGAAGCTGCACTGATGTGAAACCTGTTGAGGCTGGGATAAATACTTGAGGAAAGGCAGCCTCCTGTGAATCCCAAGCAGCACCCTGCAGTGCTCCCCAGAGGATAAAGGCTGCCTCTCTGGTTTCCTGATTTGCTTGATAGAAATCCGTGCAGCACCAAGCTGGAAGATCCAGGTGTCACAAAGGTCCATGAAGGTGGCAGTGGAAAACTGTCAGCTATACTGGGAAAATGAAAAAAAAAAAAAACCAACTTAAAAAGTGGTTTAAACTTATCAAACAGCATGAGACAACCAGTCCTAATACTTATATAAAAAGGAACAGAACACTAATATGGGATAAGCTCTGCACACCCCATTCCTCGTCTGTTCTGTGATTTGTATAATGCTTTTGGTTTGTTATGGCTTGGTTACTTGTAGCATAAATAATGCTGTGTGAACTGTACCTAATCAGTATGCTGTTACCTCCTTACTGGTCACAAAACAGTTAATAAGTTTAATTTCCTCTGGGGAATATATGTAAATTTTTAAATAGGATGTTAATACTATTATTCACAGTTTTATGCATTGGCAATACTATTTATTTGACAGGTCTTTTCTATTTTGGGAGTTTCATTAGAGTTCTTAAATTTGGATCTTGGAATATTAGCATCTTTATCAAGAACAGTCTCCATTTGTGGATTTTACACTTAAAACTGTGTGTGTGTTGTTATCAAATGTTTTGCAGGTTTGGATGTGTGGGAGGATTGAGAGTCATCACTGCATCAAAAGCTTGATTATACTTTGGTTACCAGTTATATGTTGAGAGGCATTTTTGGTTTGTGTACTTCAGTTTTAAGCAGAAACCCACCATTCCTAAGTTTCCAAACCAGCATTTTTAAGCAGCTGAGCTGACATTGTGATCACTGTTAACCCTGCTGAACTCACACTTTATATTTGACTTCCAAGACCCAAGAGAAGATTGTTCTCAGTGAGAAAAAACAAGCAGCACTACTCTAAATTACTGAAAAGATACTTTCTCCTTTCTTACAGGGGCAGGAAGCGTTTTGTGAGTGAAGGAGATGGAGGTCGTCTGAAGCTAGAAAGCTACTGAATGTGAGACCTGCCTCCTGCAGCCTTACAAGTTGAAAGGGAACATAGCTCGCTATCGATATATACAACACGCATGCTCCTCTGGTGTGTGTATGTATATATGTATACACATCTAGGACATACCAAATTTAAGAGTTGCTTAGCACAGTTCGTATTTTTTTAAGAGCACATGTTTTGGGTACAAATTGTTTTCTTTTTTTTTTAATAGTTTTGTAATTTTCAGGAAGAAGTGTTCTTTCTTTGGGCATATAGTAGAACAACTGGCCACTCTACTGTGGTGGTGCCTTGAAATAAGCTATGTCTGTATGTGCCATGTTTATGACCTAATCATTCCACGTGTGCATCAATGTTGGACTGCCACTCGCTCTTTCCAGGACAGTGCTGTCATCATAAAATCACTGGTTTATACAAAGCTTTATTATAGAAGGGTCAAGTTAAGCTGCTGTGATCCCATTTCCATTGCTGCTAAAGGAATACTGTGCTTTGGGATTTAAAAAAAAATTAGCAGTTTCTTTGTTTTAAAGAGCCCAAGAAAATACAGCTGGATCACAAGATGAATTCATCTGTTTCAGGGGAGAACACTGGTTGGTTTCAGCCCCCATGTACCAAACTTGTCTTTTTTTCTATGTAACTGGAAAAGTGAAAAGTTCTGGTAAAACATATTAAAAATATTTTTTGTGAAGCTCTTGTTTCTGCCTCCTTTTTATTTATTTTAAACAGAATAAATTAAGCAGTACATCTAACGCTGCCCTTTGGTATTGCAATCAGGAGGAGAGCACAGAATAATTAAGCTCAGGGTAAGTACGTATTTACCAGATCTGTTTTGGAAAACACAACTGACTTGCGCAGGGGCATCCGGGCTGGCACAGAAACTGTAAATGTGTGTTTGCAGCAGAGCTTCGCCCAGCCCGTACTCAAGAACAAGATGGATCTAAGGAAGACTCGCATACAGGAACTCGGTAGAGCTTTTCTTTTGTATTTCAGTTTCCTGTCACGGTTTCAGGTGTTCCGAAATGCTGGGAATAGCCATTCCAGGGCCGGTAACATGCTGTGCTCTAGGAGCCAAGTGCTTCAGTGCTCGAGCGGCTCTGGTAAGCCCGGCTTGGAGCAGGGGGTTGTGGAACTCGCCTCCTCCCGCTTTCTGAGGGGTTCTGATACCTCTAAAGGCGCGTTTAAAACATCACCTGGGCAGCGACCAGCGCAACTTCTACAGCACCGGCGCCCGACGCGCGGCCTCCCCGCCCAGCCCGGCACCACCGCCTGCGTTCAGGCCACACTTTAATCCGCACCCCGTTACACAGCGGTACCTCCGGTCGCGGGTGCCGCCGGGCAAGACCCTCCCCGCGCTACTGCCGGGGCGGCGCGGCCCCCGCGGACGGCGGCGGGGCCGCCTCAGGCGGCTGGGCCGCGTCCTGCGCCGCCCTCTGCAGCTTCTCCAGCTTCTCCAACGACACCGACTTCAGCGGCAGGATCTTGGGCTTGCACAGTACCATGGCGGCCGTGTCCTCCATCGACAGCTGCCCTGTAAAGGGAGAAAAGGGCCGTGAGCGAGCGGCGGGCTGGGCGGCCAGGGCCGGGCGGTGCTCGCCGCCTGTACCTTGCTTGGGCAGCACCTCCCGTAGCGCTCCCGTCCCCTCCGGCATGGCGGCTCCGGCACGGCACCGCCCCCGGGGACAACTACAGCTCCCAGCTTGCACTGCGCGGCGCCACGCCCACGCACCCCGGTCGTGCCCCCCGGTGCGTGCTGGGAGTGGTAGGCCTAACGGCGCTGCGGCTGCCCCAGTGCGCTTTGGGAACTGTAGTCCTTGGCGTGGCGTAGCGCTGCGCCGGGGCAGCGGCGGGAGCGGCACCCCCGGGGTCGTCCTGGTCCTGGGAGTCCGGGATGCCGCTCCCCGCCTCAGCTGCGCCGGGCTCTGCTCTGGGGCGGAGCCGTCCCACCTGCGCGGGCCTGCCCGGCCCCGGCGAGCCGCTGCCTGCCCGCCCGCCGGGGCCCGCTGCGGAACTCAGGCTTTGAGGCGCTTCTATGGTTTATTTTCTGCCTCTGTAAATCAAGTCCCCAGCAGACATCGTCCACCAGACGGGCGTGGCCAGGGCGTTCGCGTCCCGGTTTTCGTTTCCAGGCAGCGCCTCGGGATTCGCGATGTGAATCATGCTGCTGTTTGACATGTAAACAGCAGTAAAAGCCGCTGTCTTTCTAAACGCTGAGAGCTTAAATGTCGCCGAACCTGATGGGCCAGTGCACCGGAATCCCCCACAGGGGTCCGCCTTTTGGTGGATCTTTGCCACCGGGAGCAGCTTCCCTGGGAAACCCCCGCGGGGAACCGCGTGTGACCCGGGGTGGGCGGAGAGGGATTCACCTGTCCTGTGCCTTGGCCATGCCCCAGCAAGCCCCGATTCCGGGATGTGTTGTAATTTTAGAGTTTGCTAATGAGCTTGCCTGTGTGCCCTGCACACCCTGTGTGCCTGGAGATTGGCAGTTCAGGCTGGTAATCCTGCTAACCTGGCCTTGGCAGGCGGGGACGGCTCCTTTCAGTGTTCTGGGACTGAGATCTGGCTTCTTGCTATGCACAGGGATGGCCGTGGATGGGTAAAATGGAGGAGAAAATGACATAATTCTTTTCCATTCTGCCTTGGTGGTGGCTGTCTACATGCTTCCTTCCCTCTGCTAGCTCACGTGGGACCTGTCAGCTGTGGGATCCAAGGTTTGCTGGGAGAGTAGTGATAAAACTTTTAACTTCCAGTAAGTGGCACCTCTCTGACAGCTATTTAAAGCCTCTATATGCATTGTTCCAGAACTATTTCCTTTTTCCTCTAAGCAGCCTAGAGTAGGAAGCTGACAATCCCTCAGGTAGCCGTGTTCCACCTCGCTGGAAGCCTCGCCTGATGCTGGGTTGGAGGCCAGCAGAACTCACAGAGGGTGAGCACACAGCTCCTCCTTCCTGCCTTTTGTGGAGCTGGCCAAAGGTAACACTCCAAGGCTGGTCCCGGGTAGCACAGAAATGAGCCCTTTTTGTCCTTACTCACACATTCCACTTTCAGGTCAGAATATTAGCATTGATGAGGCTGTAAAATGGATGTTCTTGCTCGGGACATCCTCCTCTACCCTTTGAAGTGCTCAAAAGCATTCCCACCGATTTCAGTGGGAAAAGCTCCTTTGTCTGATGTGCTTTTCCATGTGCCAATCAGTATTTTGGGCTGACTGGGAGGGGAAAGGACAAGGCACTGCTTTGTGATGGATGTTTTTAGACCAGGGCATTTTAAACAGTACATGCAATTTGCAGATCAGTAATTTGTAGTCGTTTGCCAGTTTGTTTTTAAGAACCAATCCAGCATCTTAGATATGGCTATGGCTAAAAATGAACATAAAAGATACCCAGTTATGACTGAAAATTTTGCACTGTGAAAGCAGGAGTTATTCTTCTGGTAACAAATACGGCCTGCAGAGCAACAGAAATGAGCTGAAAGTAAGATGTTGAAATCAAATTGTAGGGCAGGTTTTTTGCCAGCGTCCTTCACAGTGCCAATGGCCACCTAGAGTCCAGCATTACACGAACACTTGCATTCGGAGCCCATCTTGGTCATGCAGGGAATCACTTTCCAAAAGCAGTTTTCCTGCCAACAGGGTTTGTTTGCTTGGTGATAAGAAACAATGGTCAACTCAGTTTGTTACTTGAGCATTTTAGTGACTGAGGAGTTTGGCATCCTGTTCTAGATCCATTTTCTTAGCTACTCAAATGCCAGCTTGGCAGCCTATCTAGGAAGCTGATAGCACTGGGGCAGGCGTGATTGTGGAGGTTGTTTTCAACAGTTTCTAGTAAGTCTGCTTTTAAGACACCTCCTTCCTTTTTTTACTTTTCTGGGAAAAAAAATCATAGTTACCACCTTCATGACTGGGAGGTCTGGCTGAGAGAGAGGAGGGAGGCATGGGCATACAGCTTAATATCCTAATTTTCAAAGTGCCTTAGAAACAGGACTGGGTTTAGTTTTGAGTAAGGCTGGTATTTATTCATAGTTATACCCCATTTTTTGACCTTTTTGGCCTCTGGGGTTGACATGTGCTCAAGCACCCATGCATTTCTCTCACGGGCCCTTCCAGTTGCCAGGAATAGCTAGGAAGCTGTTTGCCAAAACCCTTCAATCTGGGAAAAGCACCGTGCGCTTGCAGTGGGACTGTGCTGTCAGTGCATTATCTTGGTGTTATTCCACAGGGCTGAAGAAGTCAGAACAAGACTGTCCTTGTGCCCAGGTCTCAAGTTGTGTCCCCATGGCATGAAGCTTCCCAGAGTCCTGAGACTCGACCTCGGGATGAAACCCAGTGTTATTTGAGAAAGCCTAAGCGTGGTATCCATGGAGAGGACAACGTGCTCTAGGTTGCACATCCTTATTTTACTGATGTCACAAACAAGTTATTCTTGTGCACTGCAGAGAGCCTCACAACCACAAAACCAGCAATAATTTCATAAATGATAAGCTTGTCTTCCTCCTCCTGTTCCCAGATATTCCGAGTGCAGCAGACAGCAGAGATGTGCATTGCTGGAATCCAGAGGGTTTCGTAATTTGGCAGCCGCTTGCTGAAAGCCCTGCAGATACAAAACAACACTTATTTCAAGTCTTGAGAAACATCTACTAAGTAGAAGAAAAAAGCATTTAGGTGAAGCAATGTTGCCAGTCCCATTTGTTTATGAGGCTTGGGTTTTGTCTTTATACATTTTAAATGCTTTTTATTTTCCTTCTGCTTTTTAAGCCTTTCAAGTTCATGTTTTCCATATGACAAGAAAGTCTGGAATCAAGTCCTTACTTTAAAAAGCCAAAATTTGGTTCAGAGTCCTGTATAATCATGTAGCTCCAGACATGGGGTGTTTAAAAATAAAGCCACTTTGATGAGAACTACCCATCTTGAAGGTGACTTTCTGTTCAGAGTTTAAGTAAATACTTTGTTGACAGTTTAAGAAGCTTTTAACAGCACCTGATCTGTGTTTGCTTTCCACTTTCCACTTGGATCTCTCTCGTTTTTCTTCTTTTCTCAAATTCTAGCACTTGTTTCACCTCTCTATGTGCTGACAAGATCAGAAATGTGGTGTGGCAGCATTTGGTGAACGATGCATTCCAGTGCTTTCAGAAATACACCTGCAGATTTCATGCAATTGTCCCTGAAGCTGCTGAGTGGTACCATGGGACACAGAGCCCAGCTGCAGAGACAGGAGGAGGAAGGTGGTTTGGGTTTACTGGGTGGGGTGAGGCAAGGAACAGAAAGCCTGACGTGGCTCCCTGCGGGAATCCCAAATGCCTTCAGAGCCTGAAGCTTGATAGCTTGGTGTTTAACCCAGTCTTTGTTTTTGAAAGGGAGTTGACAGACAAATAATTTTTTTCAGTTGAGCTTTCTGAATATACTTAAGTTTGTTGTTTGATGCAGTTTGATCCTCAAGCTGTATGCAAAAGGCAAGGAGACGTGCCTGGAAATGTATTATCCAAGGCACACAGAAACAGCTTTTTGACAGGCTGCTCTTCCTGCTAACACCTGGTAAATGCAGAGACCTGGCTCCATGTGGGTCTCATTCTGGGCTCCTAAGCCAAATGTTCTACACTGGCATTTCTAGGAGGTTACTGCTCTACTTGTGTGGTTTGAATCGCTTAAGTCTTTGGCCTGGTGCCCTGGAGTGCCAGCAGAGGCTTGCTGTAATTGCCCGTAAGTGCACCGTCTGTCAGATTATTGTTTAATTATTCCAGCTTCTCACCGCCACACACTGCTCAGTGTCTCTCTTGCTATCTTTATTTAATTGAGTGGAAGAAATTCGAGACTTGTGCTTCTCTTACATCACTTTGTTTTTACCCATCCTCACTGCATCCTACCATGAAGTCCCACCTTTTGTTCGCAGAAGTCAGTCTTCTATATAGAAAAACACTATTGTCAATATCTCAAGCTTATGGTAGAAAGAGAATCAATATTTTAACACATGGTAAAGTCAAACCATAAATCTCTCAACACAGTCAAATGATTGTATTATTCTCCCTTGAAACATGGCTCCTCCCCCTGAGAAACAAGAGAGGGAAAGAAAACTCTTGGATAACCAAGCCCTTGTCCTCACAATGCAGGACTGTTCTTAGCCCTTCGCTCTGTGTCGCTCCTTCCTCTTCAAGATCTGTATTTCCCCAGCCCCAGCCCATCCTTGTTCATCTGTTCTGGAGTATTACTGGGATATCAGCTCTTTCCCGAGATCAGCTTGTGATGACCAGTTCCACTGCCTACCTGCTGCCATTTCAAACATTTCTGTGCTTCCCCCCATCATTGCAACCAGGCTCTTAATAATGTGTGTTGAAAAATAAGCTTTCTGAGCTCTCTCCGACACTCTCCTTGTCTCTATGGCCTATAAAAAAACCTGGCAGCACTCTTGACTGCTTTTCTTCTCTCATTCTCCCTGTGCCTGTGACAAATATGTGTCTTTTTTCTGGTCTTACACTTGGCTTTCAGCCTCTGAATCAGAACACTCTTCTTGTACAGACCCCCACACAAAGATCAAGGCTCCAGTGCACCACCACAATAATAATAAATGTTAGGGTTGCTGGCACTCACTCTGCTCTAGTTTTCATGGCTCTGGACAGAAGGAGTTTCACTGTCTTTTTGGAACATCTATCTGCACCTGAATGATTTAGTTTTCAGGGTTTCATTTGGAAATCCTCAGCTGAAACCTCCCTTTATAGGTGTACTCCCTGTAATGCCTGGCTCCCTGACCGATTTTTGGGGTTGTTTTTTTCACTTCCTGTAACTGAACTGTAGGATTATTTATTTCATACTACTTTCTGATTTTATTTTTCATTCATCTCTTTTCTTCAGGAAGGAGAAAATTATGTAAGAATTTCAGTGTGGAATTGACTTCAGGCTTTATTGCTATATGTCACCCTTCAGGAAATACATCCCTGGCTCCAGCACTCAATCCCTGCTGGCATTCTGAAGAGGAAGAGAAAATAGCAGAGCTGCAGCTATTAAGACCAATAGGCAAATATTTTACTCAAACTCAACTTCTTTCTGGGTCACTCTTTAGGGAATATTTTTCTGATTGTGAGGATGCGATCGAGGGTTGTGTTTGTTTGTTTTCCTGGAGACTCTCCTATTCAGCTGATCTTCATCTTCTCCCACATTTCAGGCAGCAGAGCTTGCAGCAGTGACAAGCTGGAATCCCAAGGAAAACTGCTTGTGCCTGTGGCCTGGGTTAACCTGCTGGCAGTGATACGTGCCTGGGCAGGGGCAGCCGTTTCACACAGCTCAGCATGGACGTGCTGCCACTCCCAGCCACTTTTAGGACACAGGTGAGTTGTTTACAGCAATCTCAAACTTGTAATAAAGTTGTTCTGCCTTCCTGGAGCCACCACTCCCAGAGACCTTTCCCCTTTCTTGGCTACTGCGGGAGCCTCCTTCCTTCGGCTTCACACCTTGATCAGCTAAAAATGGTACAGTTAAGAACTGGTTGTGGTCAGGCTCTGTCTCAGGAGGGGCTACACAGGCACTCTGTTGTGGCTGCTGAGAATGGGAAGATCAGAGAGGACAACAGGGAAGTGGAAGCCTGCTCCCTCTTTTATGTGGAATGGAGTCAGGATATGCCCTTGTATGAAGTTCAGCAGAGAAAAACTTGGGCTGCACTCGCATTCCTACCCACTGTGCCATTCCAGTCAGCCTGGTACTAATCTCCACGGATCTCTGAAGGCATGAAACAACATGCAGTGTAAATGAAATCTGAGCCACACCACAGTTCTGGTGCCAGCCAGTTTTAGAAGACTGCCATGAGAGCCAAGGGAAACAGGTACAATGGTAGAAGATGCCTTGTATCACCTGCAGGCACAGACCTACAGCACTAGAGCAGCTCGTGAGGCATGTGAAAAGCTGGTGAACCCAGGGCCACTTAGACTTGAATGCACTTTCCTGGGGAGGAAGTGGCTTTTCCCTTGGAAAGCTCAACTCCCCAGGGTCTGCATGAGGTCAATGGAAAAAGTGATTTCTTCAGAATATGATTCAGAGTGCCTAAGCACAGGGCTTATCTTACTGACTACAGAGGAAACTCAACCTCTGTAGATTTAAACTCACTTTTGAGAATGCTCATCCCCTCTTGCCCCTTAGCTGTGGGAGTTATACTAGATGTGGATGTGGTTAGTCCTTGGAAGGCACACTACCGACTGAAATTCGGGTGCTGCAGACCAAAGCTAAGAGAAGCTTGTCTATCAGAGCACAGAGTGTCCTGTTGGATCCTGCTTTGTCCTTCTGAGTTACCCTGGGATGTCAGAAATGGATTTGCAAGTACCAGAAAAGAAAACTAAATCAAGAAAGGTTGGTTTCTTCATGGTTGTCCTGACTGGAGCTGGAATAATCAGCATCTGTTTCAGTTTAACTGAGCTTTCATTCTGGCCTTTCTCCCCTTTCAAAGTACAGGCAACTGAAGCCTTTAATTTGCCCTGTCTTTCACTGCAGAGAAAAATAGGAGTTTCTAACAGCTGTTACTATCCTGTCTAGAATAGCTACACTAAAAAAAATACAGTTTATTGTCTGTTGTGAAAGAAAAAGCTCTTGCTTGTTTCTGTTGTTTGTTGTGTTGACTTTGAAAGATAAATTGTTTGAACTGGTTGACTCTCCATTTGTATAATTGAAGATTAGATTGTTTGATAGCCTTCTGGATTTGCAGTTTTCCCTTGCACTAAACAAACTGAAGAACTGCTGGCCTTGGGGCAGTTAGGACACAGCACATACTGGAAAAAGTTTGTGTTCATACAGGTAAATAAGACAATAACTTCATGTATGACATTCTGGATGTGCTGCTTCAGCGCTGATATGTCCTGTTTTTCCACCTGGAAGAGCTCTTGTAAGACCTAGGAAGCCTGTTTGAAAAATTGCTAACAGACATGGATAGATGGCTAATGAGTTGAAAGTAGAAGCTGGCAGGACCAGAATTAGTTTTTACATGGTAGTTCTGAAATCCTAAATCATGCTGCTTATTTTTGAGAACATAGGTACTCTGTCCTTTTATCATACATTTGCTTTGTAAAAACAATAGGAGAAAAAAATAAAAATAACTTCTTGTCACTCAAGTAAGCAGACCTGGCTCTGAATATGTAAAAGGAAGTGACAGTAAAAATAGCAACATCTTACTGTGCTGTAGTCCTTCAGCAGAGAACCACATTTTGAGGTCCCCCTTCTTTGCATCCTTCTTTGTATTGCAAAGGCATTTTGCCCCAAGCAGAAGCTTTTGCTCTGGGGGGTCAGAGTCTGATTTCAATGGGACAGAGCTTGGTGTCAGCCAGTGCACTGAACATCAACTTCTAGACATTGACAAGGGCTCTGACTCTCTGTGTGCATCCTCCAGGTCTGGTTTCTGTGCCTTCCTCTCTCCCCTTCTGCCAAGCAGTCCAGCGTTCCCAGTTTTTGTCTACTCATAACAAAGGCAGTGGAGCCAAGGTGCCATTCGAGGGGAGGACAGAAAAGAATGACAAAGGCATACACTATTTCCATGATAGGGATGGTGCTCACAAAATTGAGTGGGATTTATTGTGCCATCAGCCTTCAAAAAATGCTCCTCTCCCCCAGAATAACTAATCCCCTTGCAATCCTTGGCCCAGACTGAAGCCAAGCTTCTGGTAAACTGACAATTCAAGGGAAAGGACTAGGATATGACAGGAAGGTCTAGATAGATTGAGGTATAGATGAGAGGAAGGTAAAACCTAGTATGAAATTTTGAGATTTGAGACATGATAGTGGGAGATTGAAATACAGAAAAAAAAGAACAACTGGGAATTAGAGACTGGTTGGCAAGGAACTGGCAGACAAAAGACACAACAGAACTTCAGTACAAGGAAAGAAGGGAGTGGAAAGTCAGGGGATAGGCAGTGACATGAAGAACCAGACAAGAGTCTGGACTAGGACCTGGCATGGGGAACCAAAGCTGGACGTCCTGTTAGAGATTAAGAAAGGAGAGACAGTCTGGGGAAGGAACAGGTGATCCAGGTCTGAGAGTGGAGGTCGGGCACAGGCAGCAGGGAGGGAACAGAGTAGCAGGGGAGAGCTGTGGGAAGCAGCCCCACACAGGGCAGAGCAGAGGGGTATGTGGGTGGAAAGGGGCACAATGGGCTGTGCTTGCTGGGACATCCTGACTTGCAGAGCTGGAAGCAGAAAAGAGCTTCCCTGAGGCTGGTCTTCATGTTGGCTGAGCCAGGAAAGAATTTGCCTCTTGTGCTGTCTGCCCCAGCAGCAGTACAGAAACAACTGGAGCTGAGTGTCCTTGGCCGAGGCAGCAGCAGCTGCCTGCCTCGGGGAGGAGAGCAGGCTTTCGGGGAGTTGGATGACAAAAATTTTACAGTTGGGAGGAGGTAGTGAAAAGGCCACATGACTGAGGGAGAAAGGGTCAATTCATTAGTCTGGCAGCCACTAAATTAAGAAAAGGCAAGTGGGGCTATGTAGCAGAGGTATCTGAATTCGGTCAAAGATGATTCTGAAGTTGCTAGATTGATCTTGTGGTCAGCTTAAGCAAGCTTAACTAATTAATTGCTTTATTTTAGTTCATTGTGTAAGAGCTAGTTCCTAGTAAATCACACTGTTTTGTCGAAACATGCTTGAAACAACTGTGTAAATACTAAATAGCCTTAGGAATGGTCTCATGAATCCACTGAATAATCAAAATTCCAACACTCATCCCCCTCTGCTGCTGGTCTGGATGGAGGATAACAGTCCACTGCTGCTTTCAGGAAAAGGGGTAGAAGTCTGTGCTGGTCACTCAAGGGTGGGGACACACAGCTGAAGGCCCATGGAGGTACTGTGATCCTGCGTGATCCTGCACCAACACCTGTCCTTTTCAGGAGCAAAGGAAATGCTACAGGTGTTACAGGAACATTATGAATGTTGCAAAGCCAAGCCTTTAAAAGTTAGGCAATGTCCAACCGAAATTGCTAGTGAAACCTTAATTCAGAACCATGTAGGTTATGAAATGCTCTTTAATTATATTTCTCCTCCTGTTTCAGTGTGGATGGCAATAATTCAGAGTCTTTGTAGAGTCCTTTGGGGTTTCTGGGGCAACAAAGACTGAGGAACCTCTGACTTGCTGTCTGTGGATTTATCTTAAGAAGAGGTACTCATTTACAGTACCACAAGGTTCAAAATACAGGCCTGTCAGCACAGTCTCCTGATCCTGAGAGACCCTTCACTAATACTTGTACTCTTATATTGTATACTTGTGAACTCTTATATTCATCCCCTGCTCTGGGACAGGTCTGTGCCAGTGCGACCTGGGGACAAACACTGCTGATGGAGACTGGGAGAAGGTTGGAGCTGAGCTTTCCAGCATCCAGTAGGAGGGTATAAAATTAACTACTCCATTTGGGCAGATTAAAAACAAATCTTTCATGCATGAATTCTGCCTTTGCAAAAATGTCTGTTAGTTCTGATTGTTGGCACAAGTATTACCATAGTATCAGTCTAATCTCATATGACACATTTAAGGATTTGCAGCAGAAGGGTGGAGTTACCAATGTAAATTTCTTGGCTGATTTATCTCTTGTGACAACCGTCCTGCTCTGCTTTATATCAGCTTTTCAGAACAAATCAGGGTTTTTGAGTATAAAGTAAGATTTCTTTGGATTTCAAATAATATTTTTTTAAGCAAAGCAAGTAGAAACAGAAGTAGAATCACTAACAGAACCAGAGTACATGTAGCACGTATCCTTAGTAAATATTTCAATGCTAAGGCAACAGGGCAGTGACACTTTGCACACAAAGGACCTGAGAAATGTAAAGGTACACGGCCAACAAAACATTCAGATCCTCCCTACAACACTACAGTCTTTTAATGCGAATGACTGTGTTCAATTAAGTCACACAAGAAACATTTTTTTCAGACTCCAAGCTCTCAAGGCAAACTGTGTATTTCCATGTCTTACAGAGGATCCTGCACTGCCCAGAATGAAGTTTTACTGATTAATAACAGCAAATAAACATCCAGTAATTGTAAGAAATATTGTCATTAGGAAATTTCAACTGGTTTATGTCTTGTGATCCAATATGCCAAAAATCCAATTCTGCTTTTAATGCTGCCCAGCATTTATTAGTAAAAGCCCACATAACCACATTGAACTGTCTAGTTTGCCAAAGACTCACACAAAGACAATTGGCCGAATTTTGGTATTTGATAATTGAATGTGAATAGCCATGTTCCACTGAAACCAGCCTAGATGATTGCCAAAAGTTGTAAAAAATCTGATGGAAATAGCAGATACTCAGATCTGACTATCTGATGTAGGACATGCCTCTCATGGTTTTGATCCTGCTGAAGGAGCTGCCGAACGTGAGCCTGTGAGACCAGTCCAGACTAGCAAGCACTGAGATCAGTAAGTAGACTCCTATTAATTTGAACGTATTTTAGAAATGATAAAGTTGAGATATTACTGCAGTGCAGAATCCGTCTAGGCTTGAAAGGGGAACTGATTGCAACCACCTGAGAACTTAGCATTAAAAAGCTAAACCTTTCTCAGCAAAATACTGAAAGATCTGTTATAGCAAGTCGTCAAAGAACTTGCTTTTAAAGCCCATCCTAAATGAAAGGGCGACTGATGGCAGGTGCTCTGTCACACTAGAGTGTATTTGTCTACACAGAGGAGTGGTTGTCACCTTCAGAATGGCTGCTGCCCTTTCTTGCAGCTCCCACGTATCCCTTGCAAAGGCAGCTTGGTTTGGCTTAGCCTGAGGTATCTGATACAGAAAGAAGAGTCAGCACATTGGTCCGAGGTTACAGTAGCTGCCAGCTGGGGATGGTCCCGATTTTGTCGAAAAAGGAGACACGGGAATGTCGCGGTCCCCATGTCCATTTCTGTGGCGGTGTTTCAGCAGCTAAAGGCGCCTTGCAGCAGGAGCGGGTGGCTGTGCCCCGAGCGTCCAGCACTGAGGAGAGCTGCTCCACACCAACCCATCCCACCAGAATTCCCGATCCTGGCTGCGCTGGGGGCCGACAGTTCAGCTGTTGGAATGGCAGGAAAACACTTCCTGTTTGTTGTAACACTTTAATGAATTGCAGGGGGTCACCGACGGAGTTACGGGCTGCCCTCCTCACCCGGGGACATCCCGGCAGCGCTGGCACGACGGCAGCTTTCAGCTGGGGTGTGCGGGGCCGCAAAGCCACCCACGGGATCCGCGATCGGCGTGGGGACAGCGCAAGGGAGCCCTGCCCGAGCCCCGCGGGGAGCCGGCCCGCGCTCCGGCAGCGCCCGGCCCCGCTCCCGCCGTCGCCACGGGCAACGCGGCGCTTCCGCCG
>VZSE01007030.1:1339641-1355671 GCA_013398275.1 Promerops cafer
CCCGGCGCAGGTGGGGCGGGCCGGGCCGGGGGCGGCCATCGCCCCCGCGGGGCTCGGCCGAGGGGCTGCCGGGCGATGGCAGCGACCGCCTCAACAACAACAACAATAACAACAAAAAGAAAGGAGGAAGCTCCGTCTTAAAGCCTCACCTCTCCTCCTCCCCGCCAGCTCTCGGTGCCGGGAGCTGGCACAGAGAAATTGAAGCGAACTGGCGTGTGTGTAGTGGCAGTGGCGCTCAGGGTAATGATTACCGGCGTGCGGGTAATGATTACAGCTGCCTCTGCCCGTGTCACTGTGGTCCCCCACCCTCTCGCATAGGCGTGAGGCTCTTTTCCTGTTTCACCCGATGTATTTATTGTGGCAGTTTAGATGGAGCCACAGAGACAGAACCTCGTTTCAAAAGTCGTCGCCTTCCTGTCTAGCCAGGTAATTTTCCCGGTATTTAAAACAGAGAGGTGTGACAGAGAAGCGGTGTGACAGCTTCCCGCGTATATTTGTGGCTGTAGAAGGCGTCTTCACCGAGTTGTTCGTGTCTTTCTCTAGGAAATGCTTAAAAAGCTGTAGTAACCTTAGTAAGGTGAACGGCTGCGTTGACTAAAATTGTGACTGGGCGTGAGCTACACAGCAATTCAGCAGAACTGAAGTTTGGTGAAACTGTGTTGCTGCTTCACTTGTCCATCCTATTTAGGAGCAGGTATGGACATGGAATAAGAAGTCACAATGTGTGAGAAAACAGTTGTGAAGTGCTGAAATAGTACTGGTAATTTTTAAGTTGTGTTTTTGAGATGGGACTGTGGAAGCACAAGAGTTCTGCACATGTGCAGACTTATGAGGCAGAATATTAATGATCAAGGAGTTGTAATAGTAAGTATTGTCATTGCTGCAGTACTTGGTGGGGATTTTTTTGGACTATCAGAATAGAAATTAAGATGGTTTTGGTAATGACCTTCAGGGTCTTAATTTTCTACTGTTTCTTGTTTGCATGTTTAACTTTATATATTGTTCTTTTTACCTTCTAAACTGTGTGTATTGGTTTGTTTTTTTTTTAATCACTAGTCATTATGATATACTTCTATTTATAAAATCAAGGGCTTAAAGTAGGTGGTGGTCAAATTAAATCACACTTATTTACAGCCATGTTTCAGGCATATGTTGTATGGTGATCTTGATATAAACCTAGTCTTGTTTTGGGAAAGATTTACAGTATCTTATGAATTTCTTATTACACTACTGTGCATACATTTTAATTTTAATAACACCCTTATTATCTCAATTCCTCTTGAATGTTTTGTATTTCACTATTTTGTTTTTCTGTGTAATTATTCTTTGCTCTGGATGAGTAAAATGGGAGATTATTTTACTAATTTGAAGCCGTATTCCTTTAATTTTAGGCTGGTTGTCAGCCATCAGCATTTCTGTACATGTGGTAAGGCAAAGCATGTATATTAGGCAAAACTAATTTTATATGTAACCTTGTAATACACAAAGATGATTCCAGACAAAGCTCTCCTTGTGTCCACAGCCTTTCTTTGAGGAATTCTGAGGGGTCCTCAGAGAGGATGCTGTCTTCTTCCATGTCCCTCTATCTGCTCTTTCTAGAAACAATCCCCAGCATTTTTTTTGTTTGTGGTGATGGCAAGGGAGGGTCGATGAGCAGTTCTGGTTGAGAGTAGCTGCTGTTCTCCGTGTAGTTTTTCCTTTCCAGCGTGGCATATCTGTAAGGCAGGAGGTGCTGGGAGGGGCGTTCCTTTGTTATGTTGACACTTAAATCGCACTGACGGGTGTATTCTCCTCCAGGAATTTCGTGTGTTTGAAGGATTCCTTCAGACGCAGGAATATTTTCTCCAGCTGTCTTCCTGCGCTGTTAGCCTATGTACAGAAATTGATTGCTCGGAAGATCACTGCTGTGTGTGTGCCTTTTAGGAGACCCTTGGATTGACTGTGACTTGGCTGTGGCTTTCTAGAAAAGCATGTTTCTGTTGGAGCAGCGTGTGTGGCAGCCCTGGCTTGTCACCGTGAGAGCCGGCAGCTGCCGAGCTGTGTCCAGCTCCCGTGAAATAGGTGGATGTAGGTGCTTGCATGTGGGCACGGTGCTTGTGCGTGGTCATTGAATCAGGGCTGTCAAAGCATCTTCTTCATGTGTGAAATAGGGATCACATTCTGCAATCCTTTCTTGACAAGGCTGAGGAAGCCCAGTAAATAACAAAACTCTGTTTTGGGAAAGTTTAGTATGGTAGCAGGGAAATAAAACTGCCTTAAGACACCTCAGTGGTTCCAAAATACCACTGTGGAGAATTTGGGTGGGTGCTAGGAAGGAGCTGTCTCTCTAGGAGCAGGTTCTCCTTCGTCTCTGAGGAAAGATGAAAACTTCTGTGTGCAGGAGGGGAAGGCAGCGTTGTCCCTTCCCATGTCCCACCACAGCCCCTGGGATGTCTGTTCCGATGCCCACCTTGCCCCTGCCCTCCCCAGCGCCCGGGTTTGGGGTGTCTGTGCTGTTCCTGGGTGCAGGAAAAGCTGGTGCCATGTCCTCATGTCCAGCCTGCCCTAGCTCCCGTTCAGTGTGGCCAGCGGCATTTCCCACCCACAACGCTTCGAGGCTCATTGCTTTTGATTTTATTTTTCTGTGGATGCTCTTTTAATTGAAGTGTGGCTTGCTTTCCGCCCTGTCGTTGTAATGCCTTGTATTTATTTTTACTGCATGCAACTGCATCTCAGAGGAGATTTCTGCCTCTGGCTTTTTGGTGGGTTTGTGTGTGTGTGTGAGAGGGCTGGGGAGAACGCAGTAGTGAAGATTAAAAAGCCAGTTACAACTGATTGTACAGATAAAAAGAACTCTCGTTTTCGTGGAAACTGTACTGGCTGACATAGTCTAGTCTGTTTGATACAGTGGTCTTGCTGTGTTACAAAATGGACTGGGATAAAATGTAATAGGTTGTTATAATAAGCAAGGTAATGTTTGCTGTATTAGCCATTGACCTTAATTCGCTTGTTTTTTTACTGCATTGCTTTGCCTTGACTCTGTTGCGAAATACACATCACGTACTATTATAAATCTGGGAATTCTCCAACATCAAATTTGGTTCAATAAAGGCATTTTCAGTATATCCAGGTCTCTGGATGAAAAGGGAATTTTAATTACTAAGATTTTTTTCCATCATTAACTTCCAGGTAATGTATCTTTTGTATAGAAATTATGGACGATTTATAATTTCTTTAAAAAAAGTAAGTTTGTGCCGTGTGGTGATTTTAGACTGTTTAAAGATTGTCGCAGTTTAAGAGGTACTTTATCTGTATTGCTCCACAAGAGTAATGAGAGAACAGAGCCCATCACATAATTGCAGACATGCTGACTGGTGTGAGGATGTATTAAGAGGCTGTGAATTGGTGTAGATAAATACTGGGATGCAGGGTCAAAGAACTTTTTAAAACAATCTGGCTTGCCTGTGTATTTGGTTCTTTTAGTATTATTTTATCATAAAGGTGTACATGTTGGAAAAAAGAAAAAAGGAAATACTTAGTCTATTAGTTTGCTTTTTGCTTTCTCTACAAAAGCTTAGTCTGTTCTCAGAGTGGATGTGCATTAGATCCTGGTTTGCACGCCTGCCTCCCTTTCTGTCTTAATCAGTGCTGGAGAGCATTTTTTTTGCCACAGGAAAGTATGTACCCGTTTTTTATTTATGGTTTTTTAGCCTAGTTGAAATGTTGCTGCTGTGTGTGGCGTTTTGCCGAGAGGAGCGGCCCTGGGGACCGAGCTGTGCTCCAGCCCAGTTGCTGCCTTGTGAGACATGAGGCTGGTGCTCGCATTAAATTGATTGTAGCTTGCTCTCACCTTTGCCGTGCTAATCATCTGCGTGCTTTTGTGCCCAAGGACGCTTCATATTCTCGGTATGAGCAAGAGGTACGGTGTGATCCAGCAGGCAGTATTTCCATGGAGCCCTGTTGATCCCGTAGATATTGTATCCGGTTCAGTGGACCTGCCTACCCTGTGGTCGGAGGCTTTTTGTTATGCATGCATCCTAATTGTTCTTTCTGTCAGCATTGTGCGCCGACTGAAGGGGCTGTGCACCACTGCAAATAGCCTTTCTAATACCTTCCGTATTTGCATTATAATGGCTGCATAAATATTGCAGCACATCTCAATTCACTCACTGCTTTGACTGCTAGGCTTTAAAATAGGTTCTTTCTGTAGCACAGATCTTGTTCGTGGTTGGTATTGCTTTGGAGAGGGGCTCTGAAGTGCATCCTTATTAAATAGTGAGGCTTGTTTGTGATGAGGCGCAATTTTAACTTAGCCATGTTCTAGTCTCCCACTCCTTTCAGCCTACAGGTTGATACATGCACTTGGAGGCAAAAAAATTTCAAGCTTTAGCAGTTTTTCATCAACTATTTCTGAACTCACTATATTTGGGGTTCCAAAACATGTTTGCTTGAGATTTTGTTTTGCATTAATTCCAGAAATCCTATGGATGTCTGTGAGAATATTTTCTACATAAGGAATGTGAAACATTGTGCCACCGTTGTTTTGGTGCCGAAACATTTGTTGACCTATTGAAAGTGTCGATACAGGGATGTGACTGAGAGCAGACACTCTTTTTGGGAACTGGTGGCAGATTGCCATCACCTATCTGTCAAAAGTTTGCTTTACAGACTTGTTAAACAGAACAGTGATTAGTATCACGTACTTGACTCTTAGTGATTAATAGATGCACAGAGACTTTTTAATATCATCAAAGAATGCCAGCTTTTCTTCTGGCTATAGACCTGTTATTAATGTAACGTGTCAAGTTTTGGGAAGGGTAATACATGAAACTATTATTTCTATTTTTTGGCTAATCCATTTTAATCCTAGGGTTCACTCTGTCTTACGTGGTTTAGTGTATGAAAACTTCAGCAAGAAAGGTATGTTTAAATTAAATGTTAGGGGTTTTTTTAATATATCTGATGTTAGTAGTTTGTCACTCTTCCACTTGTTTGCACGTGTTAAAGCAGTATGAGTTATTCAGGTTAAGGATATGCAGAATGAGCTTTTTGTAAGAATTAAAATTACAAAACCTGTTTTCTGAAACAGTAAGTTATGGTATTGCAGGAATCCTAAATTTACTTAGGACATCTATACGATGATTGATGATTCACTTACATATGAAGTATTCTGCATAGTTCTGCAAAAAACATATGTATTACTATAATACAGTACTTTTAACACTCATCCAGTCAAAAAACTATGTCTGTTAGAAGTTTAGAATGACTCTTTATAGTGATGGGCATGAAAATGCAAGGTTAGATAATGTTATGTGAAAGCATAAAAATAATCTTAAAATCCCAATTTACCTGTGAACTCTAAGCTGTAGTGTGTCTATACTGCACATACAGATATATATGGATTTTAATTATCTATTAGATATTACAGATAATGTTGGTTTAGTACATAAAAAAATATGGCAAAACCACGTCTGGGTTTGCTGTTATATTTAGACCTGTGTTTTCAGTGTCTCTATCCTAATAGGAATTAGTATTAAATCAGAAATTGAAGAGTTGTTTCATGACAGTTTGAATGGTCAGAACAATCCATTGGTATGGCATGTTGTCTTGACTGGGAAGAAAAGTAAGTCTATTTATTACTTTTATGAAGAAATGCCTGACTGGCAGCCAGAACAACCAGGGCCCGATATTTGTTTGTAGCCGAGGTGCAGCAATGATCGTGGGGAGTCAGACTTCTCTCTTTGCCTTTTTCTTTCTCTTGCATCTGCCCCAGCCATTTAAGTCTTTGCAAACAGGGGATTTTGCTTTCTCTTTGTTATGAGGCTTCTGTCCTGTGACTGCCAGTAATGGTAGTCTGTGTAATTGCAGCACGTGAGCTGCCCAGTCTCCTGTAGAATAAGATTCCTGACTGCTGTAAATTTTTTCGATGCTGGAAGTTATAATCTGTTTTGTAATACACAGCATTAATCGTGGTTGTTGAGAATTGTCCTGGGAGGAAATACTCAGGTTGTGTCAAAATGCTTAGAACAAAAAAAAAGCTTTTTTTTACTATTTCTAAAGTGTTGCATAGCTTTTTCTTTTTTTTAAACAAAAGAAAGCTATTCAGTGTGTCACAACTTAAAGCTTATATTGCACAGAAGTGAAGGTTGTAGTAAATCTTTAGATAATTAGCTAAAGCTCTGTGTACAATGTAACTGCAGGTGCTGAATAAAGTGCATTGTGCCATGGAAAAGTTCACACTCTTAGCATCAGTCTTTTTTTTTTTGTTTGTGTTAGACCTAATGTAGGTCTAACATCATTCCATCCTCATTAAAAAAAAAACAAACCATCTTGTAATCTTTCTTAATGTTTCTCTCCCAACTCAACACCCCCCCAATCAACCTGCAGCTGTCCAAGGCAAACAAATAATTGAGTGATCACTGTTCTCTTCATTAGATGAGAAGTTGAGTTTCTGAAATTGTGGTGTTAGTTTTGTGCTCTGTTATATCCCCCTTCCCCCTTGGCTGCAGAAAAGCAGAACTGTGCATTTCTTTTAATTCCAAGGGATAACTGCACAGCCAGGAGTCTTTTGCAGATTGCTGCAAATACCAACTCCTGTTTAGAAGCGTGTAGTTACACGGAGTCACTGTGTGTATCAGAGAGAAAATGACTTCACTAGCAAACTATATGTCTCCTGGAGGCATCAGGTGGCTTAATATGTAAACAAAAGTCCACTGCAGTCAAAAATAGATCTTTATAAAAAGAAATAGGGCAAAAAAGTGACCTCCTAAACAAGGAAGTGAAGGGCTAACAGTTCATCTGTGTAGTCCTGCAAAATGCTGATCATAGCAGAATATGAAGGATTTACCATGAAAACCAATTTTGCTGTTGCTTCTGCTGTAGCACTTAGAGTACATGACTTTTAAAAATGGTTCATGTAGAGAAATGACTGTACAATCAAAGTGTCTAAAGCCAAGAATATATAATATGCATAATTTGGAGTGATTTGCACAAATTTCTTATTGAAGGGATGTATAGGTTAAATGAAGCCTCAGCTTGAATGTTCTTGTTAATATGTTAAATGTCACAATTACTTTTCGAATAATTCTTCAAATCTGATGGCTATTGTTCAATACTTATAAAAGCAAAAATATTACTTATTAAAGAGAATTTTATAATAGTGGCAGTTGCATGAACTTTATTCAATTTAAAATTCTAGATTTCATGAAAAGGGAAATTCGTATTAGTAAATAGCACAAATGAAGCTACCTGGGAGCTTGTTTTAGTGCAGCAGATTTTGTTTTGGTAAGTCTGTCCAGGTCTTATGAACTCTCTGACAGTGTGCAGATGATCACAGATTTCAGGTAATCATATTTGTTTTTCATGGTGGGCTACATATTTGCTTTTTGGAATACTCAAAAAATTGTTTGGCAGCTTTCTTTATAGCATATTGCATGTGGCAGGCCTAGCTAGGAGGGAACAAAAGTTTAAATATTATACCTATGAGTTGTAATTCAGAATTTAAATACAACAAGATGGATTTTTTTTCCCTGTGGTTTCATCCATAAATTTATTTTCTGTGTTTTAGGTCATCATTAGGAACATTTTTGCAGTAGTAATTTCTCTTTTCCCCATAAGAAGTCTTCAGATAAATGTTTGTAGTTGTTTCTTGCATTTAGACTGTATCCTGTCTTGTCTTTTAAAACTTATCTCTTTGCAGTGCAGCTCTTTGGAGAAGCCCAAATATCGAGGTTTCGGTTACATGCTCTCACTGTACTATCACGTTTTCTTCTTCTAAACCAAGATGCTGTTTATTGAACCAGTTAGCTTCTGGGTGCAAGCCAGAACTTTCTCCTGAAATCAGAATTAATGAATAAACAAATTCCACTGGAAGGATTCCTGTTCTCACCGGGCAGTGACAGTTAAAGCATGACAAGGGCACGGTTCGTGTCCTGTCGCCGCTGTGCTCCTGTGTGTCTGGGTCTGCACTTGGCCCTGGCAAAATCCGTAGGGTAAACTTCTGAGTATGGATCGCAGCGTTCACGTCACATATTTGATGGTATGTCTGTCTTGGGCTGTTTTTGAAACCATTCCAGCTCTTCTGTAGTCAGCAGATGGGATGCATACGCCTTCATTAACAAGCAGTTAACTCCGCTGGTAGGACTGAATTTTCATCACGCTCCGGGTCTCTGACTTGGCTCTTTCTGCATTCCAGCTCCCACTGTTTGTTCTGCTGTCTCTAAGAAGAAATCGACAGGAGCGTTACATGCTCCTGCCCTCCTGTGGTAACGAAAACCCAAATGTTTTTCTCAAAATCAGGTTGTGTAAAAATAAAAGAGAGAGACAGGAGAACAAGGAACTAGTTTTTCTCTTCTGGAGCAGCTGCTCACATCTCAAGATGTGCATTTGCCTTTGGTGAAGTGTTTTGCTTCAGAAGCCCTGAGAAAATCAGTTATTTCTGAATTTGCTGTTGCAGTATCAAAAAGACCTTGTAGCCTTTTCTAGTCTTGAATAAACTTTCTTGCCTTTATATGTGATGTGCACTATCCCTTTTGCATTAGAGAAATTAAGGCACAAATTACAGGGGAGACTTTTACCAGCAGCAATGGCAGTGGGATAGCTCTGCCTTCCCTCCTGTGAGCCAGTGTTGAAGAGCTGAAATCCAGTCCTAGGACGTGGCTTGGAGACACCAAGCTCACCATGGCTGAGGAACAGAGGTGGATCCCAGCCCCAAACTCCTCACTCCTCCCAGCCAAGTGGAAGGTGGAGAAAGGCAAATGGGCACGAAACCATGGCTGCAGGTGAGATCTTTGTTGGCTATGGGGACCACAGAGAGTAGCTTGTTACATCTTTGAAGGTACAGTGTGGTAACAAGTAATCATGTGGCCTGAAACGATCCTGAAATGGTTTTAGTCTGTATGTGACTTTTATTTATTAATCATCTTCTGTATTAATAATACTAAAAGAAAGGTGCTCTCAACTTCAAAGCTTGTGGTGTATATAAACTAGGGACTTACACCCTCAGTCTCTGTAGGCAAATCTTTGTGTTCTTCTCAACCTGTAAAGTCTTGGAATGAGAAATCTGTGTTTGTCACAGCTTTCAGTCCTGTGATTTTCAGTGTCTACTGAAACTGGTTTGTTTTGTTTTTTCCACTTAAACCTGCTTTATGTTAGCAGGGAGACTTTCACAGTTTGCACACTGTTGGTTCTTTGGGCCAGCTTGCTGTCTGTCTTTCAGAAGTATTTAATACAAGCTGATCAGTTGTATACTATGATAATCTAAAAGTATGCTTGAGAGAGAGTATGCTTCTACTGATTTTTGGATTGCTTTGTACTTTTACAATGTGATTTTTGCTCCCTCTTCATCTTTGAAGCTACATAATTAGTATTTGAAATACCTTCCAACAAAAAGAAATGGTCCAGAATAAATTTTTTTTAAATCTTGGCTGTAAATGTCTTATTTTTTGACACAGAAACAAGTTAATGCCAGGCAAAAGGGTGTTTAGAGCATGAAAGCTACTCATTGCTACTGCTTGTCTGTATTCCCTTATCCTGAGGTAACACGAGGCATCCTGCCTCCATTCATCCTAATGTGCACATTCAGGTATGTGTGCATGCCTGAACTTTTTCCAAGTTACTGGTATGCTTCCATCACTGGATTACTCTGTTTGCAAGTCTAGAGGTATAAAGTTTTCTAACAAAAGTAGCAGGGGAGAGCATGGAAAGTTTGTACGTGAGTGCCACTTTCAAATTGCTGTTTCTAAATAGAAATTTATAATGATTTGAACTTTCTCATGCACTTTTCCAGTGGTAGAGCAGTGACTTGTATGTCATGTGAGCAAAAAGAGGAAAAAATTCTGCTTGGGTTGTATGTGGCTCTAAAAGCTCATGGACTGAATTTCAAGTTGTCTAGGTGCAGAGTGTAAAATTACTGCTTAGACACTTTAAATCCCTTCCAAGAGTAAGTTTTCTTTCCTGTGTAAGCAACTTTCTCAAGTAGTGGAGGGTGAGATGGGCAACAGCTCTGGATATATCTTAGTTATGATTTCTATGTAAATTCAGTGTTGTATAGCCTGGTTTATAACTAAATGAGGCTAGGAACTAAGGAACTAATTAACAAGTTTTCTTTTGTGGGGTTCTGCTTTGATGGATCTTTCAGGTGTGTGTATATGTTCATCCACTACAAATGTGCTGCTCTTCAGTTACCAAAGTAAATGGGCAGAACCTGATTAATAGAATAGAGTTAATTATGCTGAAAATAATCTTCTTACCAGTTTTTGACCACTTTTCGGATAGCTACTCCAAAATAAAGTTTTTATTGATGCATTACAGAGATGATTAGTCCAGAATCACAGCATTTAGAATTCATTTGGATTCTCATTTTCCTTGCTGCCAAAACTCTTAATTACCAGCTAGTGAGCACTGTAAGTTCTCTTGTCAGTCAGATGTGGGAGGCTGGTTGTATGGCCCTTTTTCTGACCTCCTATGATCATGGGCACTTTTCATCCAAGGCTACTGCTTAGTTTTGATTATTAGTATCATTATTAACATGCAGCTTTTACCACTGCCTATTGCTTGCAGCCAAATGTAAATAAAATGTCCCAGCTTGAATAGCAGTGGCAAGTGAAAGCTTAAACAGGTGATCACAGAGCAGGGTAATTAGCTAGTGCAAGGAAGTGGTTCTTTTAGGTCAAGCATTTCATTTGCCCTTAAGGGTTCACTTTTCAGTATGAGGTGGTCTGATATGCTGACATAGTTATTGTGCCATTATAATTATATATGCATACATGTGTGTATATAGATACACACACATACATTCATATAAAGGTAGGGGGGAGAATTACTTTGCACTTTGTGAAGTTTACCAAAGTCACTTGTGGGTCACTCCCAACTTTGTTTTGGTACTTCTGGTGACAACTAGTGGTGCTTGAATTAAGTAATGTGGCTTTTATGCAAACCTCCTAATATTTGAAACAGTATCTAGAAATAATAAATAACAAATGGAGAGCTCCTGATGATACTACAGATGAGGAAAAAATTTTAACTGGAACAGATGGTATTTTTTTCAGCCTAATTTGGATTTGCTGTGTTATCTCCCTTTTTTATTTAATGTTCAGTTTTTTGTATCTCTATTAGTAACTTCATTTATTGTATATGCAGGCATGACTAATATGTTGGAACATGCAGGGCAGCATGGCTTAGAAGCAGTCCACAGGCCAGAACTGCCTTGTGGGGCAATGATTTGCTTCCTTTTTCTAAAGGACAGGTGGAAGGGCTATTTGGGCAATAAATACTTTGACACTGAATTTTTTTCTTAGATAGCACTCTGTAGTCCCATCTAGACATAATGGTAGCATGGCTAAAGGATGAAGGGCATAGCCAATTTTCTAGCAGATTCCTACAGTTATGGTGTGTTTATAAATGTGAGAAGAACTGGACCCATAGAAGTATCCCTTGAAGATACCATCTCTCTTCTGGAGAGAGATGAAGAGCTCCTGAATCAAAATAATAATTTATTGATAAATGCTAGAAGTAGGAACGAGATGGTGCTGTGTAAGATCATGCTGTAATGCAGCCCACAGTGATGAGTCTGAGTGTTGGCAGGGATCATCTGGTCTGGATTTAGTGGTAGTGTTATTTGCTCTGCAAAATAAGCTAAAAGCTGGTTGTGAGAAAAATGAGCAGTGAAATAGTGTCATCTGCACAGATCTGACATGAGGAATTTGGGAGTTAGAGGACAGCACACAGCATGCCAAAAACAGAGGCTGTGGTTAAAACCTTTTTCTCTCAGTCATATTTCCAACTGGTAGTCCTCACAAGCAATGGATCAAATTTAGCCTTAGAAAGCAAGAATAATTTAAAATTAAAATCTCCTTCTTTGCATGATGTCGGAATAGGATCCCCATAGGATGCTGGTCTAATATAAAGTGATTTAATGTGTATATCCGTTTTAAAAAAATTGTTAATTCATGTTTATAGCATTTAAGTGTGCTTTAATACTAAGCTAGTACTGACAGTTGTCAGACTACTTATGCTACTCTGTAAGAATTACAGAAGCTTTTGGTTTGGTAGGAATTTTGCAGTACATGCTGATATTCAGCTCTTAAGATTGCAACTTCTCCACCTCCTGTTCTAAGAATTATTGTCAGAGAATGTAAGAAGGGGAGGAAGGAGGAATTGTGGGGGAGAGAAGCTGCCCCTGTTTGCACAACCTTATGTCCAAAAATTACAGGAGCTGGGGGCTGGTGGGGAGGAGACTTGTGCTGATCCTTTAGCCCCAGACAGGAATAAAAGCCTGGATGTAACTGGACTGTTTCTTGCCTTGCAGCAAAGGGAGGGATAGAGCAAGGCTTGTGATGGGAGGGAGGAATAGCTCTGGCATGTTGTGCCTCGCCGGGAGGGTGGCACTGGCCGTGCCCTGTTGCAGGGGTCGCAGCAGTTCAGGTCTTGCTCCACACGTCCTACTTAGCCAGTTCTGATGTCCTGCCTGTCTGTCTGCTACTGCTCCTTGGTTATTCCTGTACATTGTCGGGGTTCCTTGCAGCCTGTACCCAGTACTCCTGTCTCACTTCAGGTACGTGCTGGTGGTTTTCATCTCTCTTTTACCCGTACCGGTGTTTGCTCTCTTTTTCTCATCCTCTGTGTTTTCCTTGGAAGTGTCATTCTTTTGATTTTTTTTCTTCCTTCCTCACTATTTGGAGAATGGTTGAGTAAAAAAGGAACAACTGGATAGCAAGTATTAGTTAAAATTAGTTAATCAACTTCATTGTTAAACTAATTTTTATTTATTTGCTTTTAGAGTTTCAGGTACAGTGTTTCTACAGTGTTTCAGTTTCTTCTCATTCTTTCTGTTCAAGAGCTCTGTTCTCACGTCCTCAGATATTTTCCTAGTATTCTCATACTATTCATATATATATATAGTACCCTCATTTTGAACATATTGTTCTGGAGCATATTGTCATACTAAAATTTGTTCAGTCCTTCAAGTCAATTTGTGAAGCTGTATATTTTTTTCTGAGTGCTTTCTGCATATGCTTAATACTTTTTGGATTACACTTGGTTTGAAAAGGAGTCACTGTCTTTTAATCTGCGTTGTCTCAACCTGTGCAACTCACGTGAATGTCACTTAAATGGTTGAAATACCCCTCTCCTGCCTTGTGCATTAGTGCAAAAATTCAGGCTCCATCCCTCTGTGGAGCTGTTAGTTGGAGGCTGGGTCAGGGTCACTCTGCAAGGAGCTGAGAGCATCCTCACCTTTGTGCAGGTCAGAGAGGAGCAGATGTGGGCAATCTCAGTGCAGAGAATCAGCTGTTCTCAGTTTGCAAAGTTTAGTGCAATCCTCTGGTTCACTTATTCAGTGGGAACAGGTTCTGCAAGGCACAAATATCTGGAGACCAGCAGGCCTGGTGAGACACTTGTACCTGAGCTGCTGTAAAGGTTGCATTTTAAATGTTCACAAACAGACAATTCCTTGCTGAATTATGTAGACATTTATGATATCTGTTTTCTGTCTGAAACAAAGGCCAGTAAGGTGCAAAAATGTCACTCAGTATAAAGAGGCATATAGTACAATTTTGATTTTAATTTTGTTAGGATACTGATATGAACTTCAGTGTAACTCTATGCTAGCCTGCTTATTCATACTTTTCTTCAGATTTCCATTATTTAATTTTTGGAAAGTGGTGAGGTAAAAGGTATTGTTGCAATATTTATACAGATTGCATCTGAGTTTTTTCCATGACATTTTTCAGGTTAGCACTGCTGCTACTTTCTACTTTTGCAATACACCAGCCTTTCAAGTGTGCTAAGAGTCTATCACTGAGCTGGTTTTTGACAAGCAGAAATCATGTTTTTCACTGTTTCTAGGAAAATTGTAATTGAAGACTTTTTTTTTTTTTTTTTTGGAAGAAAAGAAAAGGATGCCTCATGTGAACAGATTTTGAAGAATCTGCTTGGAAGGGATCATAGTGGTTTTCTTTTTACTTTTTTTTTCTTTTGAAGGAAAACATCTTGTTCCTGTGAAGGGACCCAATTTATCATGTGTTTTCCAGAACTGTTAGTATATGTGAAATAATCTTTTAATTGGGCTCAAAGTTACATGCAGAATGCAGTTCTGGGGCTGAGGGTGTTTTGTGCATCAGGCTCCGTGACAGTGGGGGTGAGGATGAAGAGTATTCATGGTAGGTCTGGACATTTCATGGTTCTTCACAGGAAGGTGAACAGAGCTTTCTCTCTCTTCCTTGTTTATTTCAGTTTTATCTGCTATCCTGGGAAAGAAATCTCTGGGATAATCTTGGGAATCTGTAAGAATGTGGATGAACTTGCAATAAATTCAAATGCTGTCATTTTTGGGTTTTTTGTAATGCTAATGCATTCAATGTTGAGTGGGGAAGAAAAGATGTAAAAAGCTAAATAAAAATACTCTTAAGAAGTTATGAAAATTAAGTTTTCAATATAAAGCAATCAGAATTAGGTAGGTGTGAATGAGATGGCTTCCAGTGCTGTAGGTGACCATCCTTGTCAGAGTGTGTTCAGTACCTCTCCAATCACTACATACCTTTGCCAGCTCCAAGACCCCTTCTCCACGCAGTGTGTAGGAGCAGGAGTGGTGCCTGTTGACTGATTATGTTCTCAAGATTTTTATGTCTGTGATACTCTTATGTAGAATTTCTTATCAGCTGCTTCTTGCCCATCACCTGTGCCTGCCAGCCTCCTGTCCTTGTTCTTCTCCAGCTCCTGCCCGTTTCTCAGCTTGCCTGTGCTCCAGGCAGGAGCTTTTTTCTCTGTGTGGCTGCTGTGACCCAGAGGAAGGTGGGGAGGACAGTAGGAGGGTGTCTCAGCTGAAAGGAAAGGCCTCTTTGGCCCCTCTGGGTTTGACTTGCTCTGTGGGAATGCCTTGTCTCAGAAGCTGTTGGTGTTGAGGAGGTGAAGCAGGCTCAAGCTGTATGAAATACTCAGAGCTTTGTTGCCACAGGAACTCCTTGTAGTTTTCTTACTAGACTTTAAGTGGCCAGGAGTGCATATGTGGTGAAATTCACTGTGGCACCAGACATTATAATAGCTTTGAAGTCCCTAATCTAAACTAAAAATGCCATAGTTATGAAATTGGTGTTAAGATTACCTTCAACTTGAACAAAGCAATGTGCTTTTACCAGCTGTTAGTCTTGCAAACAGCTGAACCAAGTAAATTATCTTACCTTTCCCCTCTATTCTTATGTTCCCTCAAGGCCCCTCTCTCCAGTCCCAAAACAATCCAAAAAACCCTGAGGGCTGGTGTTGGAATGCATGAAATACAGGCAGATGCTGGTAAATGTCAACTTGAAGGAGTGAAGTCTTACACAGATCAAGGTGTTTGAAGAAGCCTTTGCCACAGAGCACTGGCTGTATACAGGGCTACCTGAATCACCTGTGGAATGCATCTATTTGTTTCAATAATACTTCACTGCTGTATGTCATTTTGTTTAATTCTGTTATGCTCAACGGGAGAAGGCAGCTGAAAGCTTTGAAAGAGGCTTGGGAGCAATTTTTTTCTTCATCACCTCCTCAGGGTGTATAATGAGCCAGCATTTCCATGGTGCCATTAATTTGTGAAGTTCCCCAAGGTATTTCTGAGTTGCTTTGCCTTCTCTGGCTGTGGCTGAGCATCGTTTCAAGCAGTGGTGCAGGAACGTGGAATCCATTGGAATGTGGTGCCCGTTGGAATGCAGTAATCTGCTTAACCAGGTGCAGTAATGCAGCGTAAGAGGGTGAGGACAGGGAGGGAATAATGCAAAATCCAGTTGAAACTGTGTGGACAGAATGCAATTAACCTCAGAAATGTAGCAGTTAAAAAGAGACTCCAGCTGGAGTGGGCACACATAATACAGGAAAGATACCATGTCTCTTTGACAGTTTCTAGTTCTTGTTTCTGAGTATTTGGATGACAGAAGTGGTCGGTCACATCATGTTTAGGGAAATGATAGCCAGAGAAAATAGATGAGAGTATTTTAACTTCCATCTAGTTAGCTGAAACAGCAATTTCTTTGTCCTCATGTTCTCTGTCTCTTATATATATACATATATATATATATAT
>VZSE01007030.1:1355708-1370505 GCA_013398275.1 Promerops cafer
TATATATATATTAACCTGGCCTGAATCAGTTTGCTTTCACCAGGTAAGATGCATTTATCTGAGAGTCAGATTACAAAACCAAACAAAAAAAAACCTCACTGGAAAGAACACTGCTTAAGCAATAATGGGGGAAGATGTGTAGATTTTTTTGGACTTCTCATTATAGTCTACATTTACTTTGGTTTCCTGTAATATTTAAATATATAATGTAAACTTTTGGAAAAATATACTGTCATAAAGAAACAACTCTAGCTGATCATTGTGCAGTTTTCAAATTAATTTAGTTGTAATGCAGTAGAAATGTACACTTAGAGCAAATTTGATGCTGATTGTGATTGTTATCTTTTCTCTGGAAACAATGCTGGTCTGTTCAAGGAACTAGTTATTTTCTAAGAACTGGTCACATCCAAAATATGTTAGTGATTTTAAAGGTGAGGAGATGTGTAATTGGGAACTTGTGGGTAAAGTATTTCTTTGGACTTTGGCAGACACTTCTATATCTTCCAAACTCACAACGTTAGTTGAAAAGTAAATGTTACTGCAGATTTCCTTTTCAATGCACTAGTTATATTTAAACTAGGCATTCAATAAAACAAATACGTCCAGGCTTTTGTCGTCTTAACTGAAGATCAAGAACTGCAAATAATTTTAGCTAAAAACAATAAAAAATTGAAGAAAGATATTGTTCAGTGCTGAGCTGCAGTAATGTAGTTATTGTGGCTTTGTCTGCTAGAAAATAGATGGTAAAGAGTCATCGCTCTTTTACATGTACAGAATTGTGTTAAAAACACATTTTAAGTTATTTTTAGATAGGGTTTTTTGTTGGTTTTTTTGTTTTTTTTTAGCATAGTGTTCCTCTGCAAAAGGATCCAGTGACTTACAGTGGCTAATTATGGTCAGAAAATTTGAGAGACTGAGAATCATCCAGCACTGAACTTATGAAATAGTCATAATTATTACAGAAAAGCATTTTGAAGAAGGTGAGCAAACTGACTGTGTCAAATTCAGAGATAAATAAACAGAGAACTGCTACAATAAACAAGATTTTTGGTAGGTAGTTCTTTGTTGCTGTCAGGGGCCAGGGTGGGATGCTACCCTAGACAGTAATTGTTTTTGTTTAGCTGTGTGGGGTTTTGTGTGTGCTTTGTCCCAATTTCTGTAGGATGAACATGGCGTAATTTGTTGATAATATAGATAATTAGTAGATAACATGTTACATTGTGTGTTGCATTGTGTGTTTACTTTCTCACTTGCTTGTCATTCACGTTTGGTCTCCTTTTTAGTAGGTTTTGTTTTGATAAGTTGTTTTTATTGCTCAGAGGAAATGATGAATGAACAAAAAATATTTGATGCTGGTTTGTAGTTTGTATCATCACTTTTGGTGGGACCAGTGCCTTTTGCTGTCAAGTTTGTAACAAAACAGTGTGTGGCAGGTTGCTTCCTTTGCTTATAGGAGCTGTTGAGGGATCTGAATAGTTGTGGCTGAGTGCTTTGTAGTGGTAATAGTGAAAGGTTGTTTTATATTGGAAATTAAATTTTTGCTACAAAAATTATTCAGTGATCCTTATTCAGTAGAGGGTATTGGGTGGATCGGGAGCCCTTGCTCTTGCAGCAGGTTGTATGCCACTGAAGATAGAGAGGTTGTCTGGTCACAAAAACAAGAACTGGGTTTTCCTAGACTAGTATATTCATTTAGAATGATCCTTTTAGGAGATATTAGAACCTGCACTAAATCCTAGAATTTTTTTCATCTAGAAAGTTAGGATTTTCAAATTTCTTGTATTATCCAGGATTACACAGCCTGCTGATACAGTGAGTTGCCATGGAAATGGAGACATGCAGCTCAAAAGGTACATGCTGGGGGGCCATGTAGAAAGTACGTTTTTACATATTAAAATAAGCTGCTGCATGGAGTAAGTGGAATTCTTTGGTCTTGGAGTCTATTTCTTCAAAAACATGTAATGGTATTCTGTAACTTGGCCAAAAAACTAGTGGGTTTTTGTTCCTGCAAAGGAGAAGAAGAGAGAGTGCTTCATAAAAATGATGTTGGAGCACACAGAATGAATCACAGTATGTATATTTTTGTACTTGCTAGGTGAGTTCAAAGGCTGGGCACAAACGATTATTTCTATCTCCTAGGAAGTTAAGGCGTAGGTGACTTTCTGTCTGCAAGTGTGGAGCCTTTTTGTCCTGACTGCTCTGGACTTTGGCACATGACCTGGCACTTAGTGCAGGGAAGTACTTCCAGAGAGCAGCAAACTGGTGACCAGTGAGTGGAAAGATGGATTCCAAAGCTTCAAACCCAGCAGTGATGTCTGTGTGCCTGCCCATTTGCCCTGGAAGGGCACGGTTGTGTCAGAAGCTGGGATGGGATGTCCTGGGAGATCTGCCTGGTTCTGCAAGCACAGAATGATGAACCTTCAAAGTCTTTAGAAACTCATTTGCTTATTTATAGTAACTCCAGGTGTAATTGCACACAGGTTTGTAATTAGATGCCTACAGTTACAGATGTGCTTGCAGATTTAAGACACCACAAGTGAAGTGTAAGGAAGCCCTTAGAGATGGTCTAAATGGAGTTGTTGCCCCCTTGGACTGACGTTTGTTCAGTTTTTCCCTCGGCCCCCAGGTTGTGCTCGGTTGCCAGGCTGGGTTATGCTCGGCTGTTTGGCAGCCGTGGAAGCAGCGAACGGTCGGGATGGTCTTGGCTGCAGTCCTGTGGCAGATGAAGACGTTCTAAAGGGCTTGGAGGGCTGTCAGGGCCCAGGCCTCCTCCTTACCCAGCTCCACAGGCTCAGGCGGCGCCTGCAGTGAACAAGCTGCTCCCTCAGTGTGAGAGGGGATTAGGGTGAAAGCTGTGCCACATCCTGGGGTGTTGAACTCAGGCTAAATTGGTAGTCTGTGAGCTACCATCTGTTGGCCATCCACTTACAGGACTGAGATGAATTTAATGGTCAGCCTTCTCTATTGAACAAGCCAACCAGGGTAGCTGGCACGACGAACCATGACAGTATTGCCCTGCTGCCACTGAGCACCCTGTACTCTGGAATAACAGGTTTCTTCCCGAAGAGGAGAGGCTGTCTAGCTGGCACATTTCAGGAGCACGGCTTTTGTTGAAATAGATGAGGTGGTTTTTGATCTCTGGCAGAGTGGTGGCTGGTTGTTCCCTTGCTGCCTCCCTACCTCTGAATGAGGTTTTGTGTTTAGAGGAGCTGTGCAACCGCCGGTGACTGATTCAGCAGTTTGCTCCCAGCTGGTCCGTGGTGGCTGCAGTGGCAGAAGCTGAAATGCACTTATGCAGATGAAAACTCTGTAGGTCAGATGTTTGAAGCTAGCAAATTGTAGGAGAGAATGTGCTTTGTTTGCAAGTGACTTGTTGGCTTAAGCTATTTGGGTTTCCAAATGAAAGTAGTGACTATGGTGATTGGGGTTTTTTTGGGTTGGATTTTTTTTTTTTTTTTTTTGCTTATGTGGTATTGAGAATAGAGATTCATTGTAGCCACTTGGGCTAAGCTTTAAATTTCATCCATTGCTTATTGATGTGTTCATCTTTGTGGTGTACTGGAATATGAAATATTTTTGATGTATCCCATGCTGCTCTAATTGAAAGGCAAATACTTTTAACAAGGTAGATTTTTTTATTTAGTGTGTGTTTGTTTGTGAAGAGGTGTTGCTGCAATTACCAGATAGCATTTGGACTCTGACTTCTTGTTAAGAATCACGTAGGGCTGACTAATCAGAAATACCTAGATCAGAATTGCAATCTCAGAACGTTTTATTTATTATTATGTAGTAGAATATTTGTCTGCTTACTCCAGAGTGTCAAGTATGAGCTGATTCCTTATTTCTTTGACTTGTTTAGTATTCGGAATGATCCTCTGCTGTTATTTAGGTTGAAAAGCCCTAGCTGTGGTGTGGGTTAGGTTTAGTACAAACACAGAATGAAGAGAAAAATCATTCCTATTGTGATAAAAAGTTCTACCTGTAGTAAAAAAAATTCTTTTCAAATGCAGGCCTGTATGTCTCTTGCTACATTACAGAAGTAAAATTCTGTTACAGTTGAGTGTAATGTGTTTCACTTTAGTGAAAATGATACTATATGCTTAAAAATCAGAAATGTTTATGGTTTGAAGTGCCTGGTTTGGCTGCTAAAACACAGAAGGGGAACCAGTAAGGGTTTAGGTGGAGCTGTAAAGTGACCATTTTGTAAGATGATGTGCCACAATGATTTTCCTTTGGCAGAGAAGACTGCAGTTGGTAAGCCTCACACTTGAGAGGGAAATGTTTCAACTGTGGCAGACTCTTTTTGTTTCATTTAACAATTTCTTCCTCAAGCCATCTCTGCGAACTCACAGGAAACTTTAACATAATTGCAAGTCACAAGACACTTGAACACATCCTCTGGCAAGTGAGGGACTGCTGAGAGTAATTCATGTGGGGAACAGCCTATTCTGGGGGGTCCCACTGCTTTGCAGTAGTGGGTAGGAGACAGTTAAGGCTTTTACAGCCCTCCTTGAATAGCAGTTGGCTGAAATCCTTTATCTCAAGCCTCATATTGTGTTAGATAGTGACCAGGAAACATCAGTATTTATATTGCCAAATTACAGTGATTAGTGTAGTGTTATTCCTAGAACTGCAAAATGTTCCTACATTACCACACTTTTAATAACGCATTTATTGCATAAATGTTTTAGGTTGTACTGCTCAGAAAAACTGAAATCTCTTTTCAATTACTTGTACATATTAAAAAAAAGTCATTAAAATATGCAAGGTAAATGTGTTCCTCTTCTCCAAACAGTAAGGAAGGTGATACAGTTTAGGCTGAAGTTGCTTCTGTTTCTTAAGTTTCATCAGTTACAGATGACAGAAAAAACTAAATGCATCTGGTTTATGTTCACCAGATATCAGGAGGAGTGGATCAAAACTCTGAAGTTGGTTATTTATAGCTATTTACAAATATTTTACTTTAAAAAAATACTATTCAGAACAGGGAAGAGATTCTTTTCCTTAACTTCTCTAAAAGTTTTTTTCCCCTCACATACTCTGCCAAGCAAGAGTCTTATTAAATTTTCCAATTTCTCCAGGACGTAATAGTTAAATGTTTTTATGTTAATTAATATTGACAGGAAGTCAGTTTGAACAGCATTGGAAAATGGAAGTAGTTGGCAGAACTAGCTAATTTCACTGAATTTCCTTTTGCTAAAAATATCTTTCAAAGAAACTCTCCTTTTGAGATACAATGAATGCTTGTTTGACTGTAGTTTAGAATTGATGGTGACTCTTGTCCTTTAACTGAGAAGACTTGAAAAATATGCATAACCTTTTGAAACATTTAATTTCCTCTGTAGTATATATAATTATATGCCCACCAGAAGTTTACATACATGTTTGACTTGATGTATGTGAGTAACCATATCAGCTTGAATGATCTGCAATAGAGATCATGTAGAGCAACTTAGGTGAAGTTGAGCATTTAATTTCTTTCTAGGTACAATTAAAGTTACTGCTAATGAAGACAGTGAAATGCGTGCAGATTATTTGGAGCGCTTGCACAGCCGAGCTGCCTTCAGCAGCACTAATCTCCAGCAGTCTTTCCTTTCTGAGGCTCTTTCTAAACCTCCTCCAGCTGCTGTGCACATAAGAAATGAAACAAATCTCTTGGTGGGTCCTAAATTTGATTTAATTGGCAGCTCAAGAGCGCAGCAGCCCTTTGAGTATTTTGCACTTTGGGGACTCGATCAGGAGCAGTAGCTGTTCTGGTGCTGCTGCAGGTCTATTTCCTGGGTATTATGGAAATTCAGAAACTGGGTTAGTTCTTGATTCTCTGTGTTACTGTTTCATAATGAAAACATGTTGTCAAGCCTTTGGGGCTCCCACCCTTTAGTCAGCTGTGTTTTTGCGTTGGGAGTCATTACATTTCCTATTACTGGCGTTTTACAAGTGTGTAGATTATACATTGCTGGGAAGAAGTTTTAAATATAATCTGGTGAGGTTAGTAATCTTGAGGAGAGGTCAAATTAATGGATGGTGTAAAAGCCATGTGGAAATCTTAAGGATACAGTAAAGAGTTGGCTTGTGCTGCTTTAGAAAACTTGACAGTGCAGAAAATTTCCAAGTTAAAAACTGTTTTTGCTTGCTGCTGCTAGCATTCAGCCATGGCCATTACAACAGAGTTGTCCAGAACACAGGAACTGGAGGCAATTTTGGGCTTCTTTTGCGGGGGGAGGGATTCTCTCTCTCTTTTTTTTTTTTTTTTTCCTGTTATCTTGTTTGTAGCACACTTGGTGATGCTGCAGCAGTAATGAATCAGGGTCAAGGGCTGGAAGGCACCTCCTGAGGCAGGTTCTCTTTTGAGCATTGTTACTAAACAGCTGGATTTGCAGCTGGGGTAAAGTGCCTTGTCCTTCTGATCATCTTTAAATAGATTTTCTTTACCTTTAAAAAAAATATGATTGAATATATATATATATCTATAGAGCAGAGTATGCAGCTTTGTGTTCTCCATGTACATTTTTGTATTTGAAGGTAATCATACACAACGTAACCACAGTTAAAAATGGTTACTTGAGCTTTGCTAGAAAATGTTTGTATTTATAGTACTTGCTGATGGCTTAAGTATGCAAAATATTATTTAATTGATTTTGATTACATGCTGTATGAACTTGCACAGAAGTTGGAATGCCAGGACAGTGACACAGCTCCTGTGGAGGTTTTAATAGTACTTAAACAAGGTGGCTGGGAAACAAGGGACCTTTCTTCAGCAGTGGATACTTCATATCAAAGTCAAAAGGTGGACTAATTTGGAGACCTGAAATTATTGTTGCCATTGATTGTTAATTTGTATTCCACAAAGATACATTCAAAAACCTTTCCACATTACTCTGAATCCTGAAGTTCTTGGGCATGTCATGTGTTTTGAATTGAAACATGAAGAAAAGCAACTTTCCATGATGCATGATGATTTTGTAAAAGTATAAATGGGTCTTTATAGGTTTGAGACATCTGTTCACTTATTAGGCTGCATTGTAGTCATTGAGGGGGAAAATTCAAGATATGGTAAAGATATATTGTGTCCTACTCCCAAGAGAAATTCCTTCATAATTTTGCTTATCTTGAAGCATAATATTTCTTCTGGGCTTTCAGCTGACTTTTTCATAGGTATATTTTGAAAGTCCTTGTGCTTGGTTCTTCAAAGCATGTGAAGCTGGTGAGAATATTCTTCTCCACATTAAAAGCAGAGACCTGTGGTTCAGAGCTGGTCAGAAGAGAGATCTCAAGGCAAAGTGTTTGTGTTACTGTAGCATATTAGATTTTACTGTAGATTGAACTGAGATTCTTTTGTGCTGGAAGAATAAGCCTGTATGGGTTTCTTTGAAGAGGCAGGCACTTTAAAATTATAGCAGATATTTATTGGCTGATTGGGCACTGAGGGAAGAGAGAATATTCATGTTGATGACCAGAGGGTTATTGTAAGAACTAGGTAAGATGTAAGATGGTGACTCATCTCTCAGTGGTGAGAACTACTCAAATGTAGTTCTGAAGGCAGCATTATGTTCAAGAATTGTGATTTTTCTTCCCTCATGTATACTAATTAGTACAGTTCTTATATCACAGTGGGTCTTGTGAGCAATATGTGTGGTATTTTTAGTTTAGCCTTGGGTTTTTAATTGACATTTGAACAGAAGGACAAATCATTAACCTGTGTTAGTGAGCACAGGCTTGATGTAGAAACACTCAATATTTAACTGGAAGTTTTATATTTACACTAACTGTGACTTCTCTTCTCTGTGTTCCAGAAATACTAATACGGAGCATTTGACCTGATCTCTACAGCTGAATCTCCTGATAGTAGGATTAGGAAAGAGTGCCTTCAGAACCAATATGTAGCAAATGGGTGTCACACCTCTGAAGCTCCTGCCTGGGTTCAACACTTGCATGTTTTAGGGATCCTTGTTGCCTCAGCATTGAATTGTTCTTGTGGACTTCAGAAACAGATTTCATGCGGTGCTTGCTGAACGTTGAGTCACCATGAGTAGTAATCTAGGAAAAGAAAAGGACTGTAAAGAGAAGGATCCAAAAGTCCAATCGTCAAAAGAAAGGGAGAAGGAGGCTAAGGCCTCTGGAGGATTTGGGAAAGAGAGCAAAGAAAAGGAGCCTAAGACCAAAGGGAAAGATGCCAAAGATGGAAAGAAGGACTCCAGTAGCACGCAGCCTGGGGTAGCTTTTTCAGTGGACAATACGATAAAAAGACCTAATCCTGCCACAGGTACTCGCAAAAAATCCAGCAATGCTGAAGTGATCAAAGAGCTAAATAAATGCCGGGAAGAGAATTCCATGCGCTTGGACTTGTCCAAGAGGTCTATACACTTGCTTCCATCGGCTGTCAAAGAGCTAACGCAGTTAACAGAACTTTATTTATACAGTAACAAACTGCAGTGCCTACCAGCAGAGGTGGGCTGTCTTGTGAACCTGGTGACACTGGCTCTGAGTGAAAATTCACTCACCAGTTTGCCTGACTCTCTTGATAACTTGAAGAAACTGCGCATGCTTGACCTGCGGCACAACAAACTGAGAGAAATCCCCTCGGTGGTGTACAGGCTAAGCTCCCTCGCCACTCTGTACCTACGCTTTAATCGTATAACTACTGTGGAAAAGGATATCAAAAACTTGTCAAAACTCACCATGCTTAGCATACGAGAGAACAAAATCAAGCAACTACCTGCTGAAATTGGTAAGTGATTATACTGACTGAAAGTGTGGTGCTGTTTTTACATTCACTTTGCAGTTCAGTTAATTATACATAAACTGTCACTTTTCCAGCTGCACTTCATTTAAAACTACATAAAATTATGCTCTTGATCATACTGTTCCACTGTTAGCTTGAGAATAGTCAATACCTTGTGTATATATTTTTTTGTTTTAAACAACAAAAGCTGTTTTTCTTCATCTGTCATCTTAAAATTGAATGTATCTTGTTTTCCTCTTCGCTTTGTACTTTCACATATTGTGTCTTGAGAGCCCAGGTGGTTTAAAAGAAAGAGATAGAGGGGCATTTTTTGTTTTAAGATTTTTTATAAATCATTTGTGAACTGTTTGAAGTCATAAAGACATTATGGGCATGTTACAGAGGGGTGTGACCACAGTAATACAAGGTAGGAAAGGGAGCTATTACCATGAGCAACCTGTTCGGTGCTGTAACAGCTAATAATCTAGGTTAATGATTTGTGCAAGTGTCTGCCTTTTATAAGTCATGAATATATTAATACATGCACTCTGAAGTGATCAAATGTTGTACACGTGGCTGATGATTCTTATGACTTTGTAATGAATAGTATTTGTTTTCCAAACATTGTTACAAAAATTCAAAAGATGGTGAACTAGTGTGAAAGTGTGTTATTAATTTAAATTGTTTATTACACAAAATGTGCTGGACTAGCTGTATATCAAGAACTTCTGTGTTGTTCCTAATATGTTCTGCTTCATGGAAAATATGTCTTTATAACACTATTCTCAAGCAATGTTTGAACAATGTGTGTGCCCTATAAAAGTGTGATTCTATTAATCAGTAGTTTTTTTCTATGTATCACCAGTTTTTAAAATGCAAGTATAGTTTAGCCCTTTTAGGGGGTGGGAGAACATAAACTTCACACAATTAAGAAACTGCCTTGACTTTCTTCAAGTGTGAAAAAAAACCTTGTGAAAGCCCTTGTTACACTGTGAGTAATAATTCCCATGCCCTGTTTCCAAAAGCTGCTGTGGGACTTTTTCCTGTTGTCCAGGCCAGTGTGTGGGTGTGTTGCTACTGAAGTGGCCCCTATGGTCACTAATTTTGCTAAGCTCTTGTTTGTATACCTGATAGGTCTTTCTCAAGCCAGCAGTGTTTACTCCACGTTGATATGAAAGATAAGATAACATGTTCTTGATGGTGGGAACTCCTGGACGTGCCTGAATCTGCTAATCCAGTTACCAGCAATTCCCAGTACAGAGGGCTTTGTCCGTGGTAACAGGAGTGAAGAAATGCAGTGGTGATGCCAGCTGTTGGTCTGAGCCTTTGGCTTCCTGTGGTAGCTGCTGGGGGTGGATTCTGTTGGAGCCACAGGAACACTTTTTGCTAGGCAGAAATGAAATGGTTGATGTGGTATGTTTTCTGATCCATGTGATTTTTGAGTTGTCATGAGCATCTCAGCAATCCTTTGAATTTCCCCTGGTAGAAAGAAGGAATGACAATTTTCACCTATTTTGACACTTCAGTTTAAGCTCAGCAACCTCGTTGAATTTTTTACTGATCAGCAAATCATACTGGAAACCATGGGGCTGATGTTTACAGAAAACCCAGCATACTGCGTGTTTCTACATTCATTGAAGAAATTGTGGCCAATTTAGCTGGTTGAGCTGTTACACAATTGTCAGTATTTTACCTGATTCTGTTTGTGGCTCAGTTATTAGTTAATCTAGCAAAGATTAGTTAATCTACCTCCATCTTCTGAGGTTCAGCTGGGGATAGTGCTGCATAAATTTAAAGTAATACTAGTAGTGTGTGAAGAAAAAACTTCTGTGAGGTGTTGGATCCTAGTGTTTGGTGTTGCGCTTCAGAAACTTCTCTTATATGTGTTTGATACTGCAGACATTGCTGCTGCTGAAACCTCTTTATTTCTTTTGTTTGTTGAATATGATTTACATGGAAGTATGTAATGTCTGTATGTGTTTTTTCACAGTAGTCTTGAAAGAGATCCTGTGTAACTGCTTCATGGGAAAATTAGTAGGTACTCGTGTCATGAACATGTGACTTGTTTCTTTCTTTTGTAATTTTTTTATTGTCTTGATATGTGTACAGGCAGCGTTCTCAGTTCTCTATAAAGCCCTAGCTTGAGAACATTAACTACTTTACTTATGTCTTTGTATCCAGCGGTTAGTCCTGCCTTTATTTGAATTGTGATAATGCTCATGTTCCTTGTTACGGGTCAGTACCTCATTGTGGAAGGCCTTTTAGAAGCACAAATGAAAGACAACTGTCACCCTTATGAAGAATTTCAAAGGGAAATCATCACGTTCAACAGCATCCTTTTCTATTCAAAGTAAATTTCTCAGACTAGGTTGCCTGAAATTGAATCAGGTGAAAAATAAAATTAATTGGTGTTTAAGTAACATAAATAATTTAAACTGCCAAGACACATAGTACAAGCATTTGAAAATCTTTTTCATCAGAGTAAAACCAGATAAGATAGTTTAATTTCTGTAATTGATTTCTACTCACTTACTTTCATGTTACTTTTTTTGATGAAATACTTGAGTTGAAAACACAGCTGAAAAATGAAACTACTGAGAACTGTTTTTCTGACTTTTTAATGGAATTTCTGTTTCTTTAAACACTTACTATTTCTCTACATTTCACATATGCACTTCAAAAAACCCTTCCTTTTTAAGTCTCAATGCTTTTAATCCCTTGTATGCTTTCTAATACAGTATCTAAATACTATAAACTAGCAAGCACTCATATTATCAGCTTGTAAATAACATAGAAATTTTTGTTCCTGCGGAATGGGAAATAAAATGAAGCCATTATCTTTTACAAAGCAATATCATGAGGAGCATTTCAAATTCTTTTTAAAAATGGCCCATTGTTCTGAAGCCTAAGGCTCACAATGGCATGCTAGTGTGCTTGTTCATATTTTTAAAAATTTAAAGCTTATGTAACCTGCTGACTTGTCCTGCGAGGAAGAGTCTTACAGCAGTTGACTACGATGTGCTCATGTTGCTGATCTGGTGCACACTGTGCAAAGAATCCTGGGTTTTCTTTACTCTGTCTTTTATAAGTAGATGTGCTACAAAAGGTTGGTCTGCACAAAAAGAAAATTAAAGATCCAGACTTCAGTTTGAAAAATGTTGCTATTGTTCCCTCAAAGAGGGATGGCATTAAGTCTCACCCTGGTGCTACAGACTTGTGATGGCTTTCGATGTTGCTAAACAAAAATTTTCAGTTTTGTATAAATGGCTTTCCAACTTTAGGACCTTGTTACTTTAAAATAATGGGTCACCTGATTTATAAGCAATCATCTCATTGCTTTTCTAGGAATCTTTAGTCTCTAGCCTTATAAAATAAAGTTTATTTTCCTTCTACTCTTATTGAAATAAATTGAATGTGGAACTTTTAAGTGCTCTGATAATTGAGACCTTTCTTCCAGCACCCAGTATGTCTTTGAGCAGTTGATCTTTGTGCCAGTGATGTTCCATTGTTCTTAGATGTAGCACTTTGCTTCTGTTGCCTGCATTTGTTCTCAGGTGGTTCTGGAAACTGCTTTACAACTGACCTGTGTAAGGTGTTTGTTGTTTTGAGGAAAACCTGGAAGAGGTGAGCCTGCACCTCTGAGCTGCTGGGAAATAAGCTAAAGTTTGGTTCTATTTTGTCTATTCTGTCTTTAGTAGTTTAAATTTTAATAGGTGACTACACTTGAGGAAAAGTTGCTTTGCATTTAGAACAAGCATTTTAGTGAGAAAGAGAAAGTGTTTTTATCTATAGTTAGTAAACAGATGTGTGTGTTTCTGGTCTTTCCCCCCACACCTAGAATTAAGCACCTCTCATTCCATTGCATCCAGTTGCTTTATTATAGGTAGTTACGTACTAAATAATTTCTGCTTGTATTTATCAGACTTCTCTTTAACACTTTTCTAGCAACATCTATATTCCTTCTACATTTTTAATGCAATTTGAAATTCTTTCAGTCGACTGCATAGTAAGTTGAGGTCTTAGTATGCATTGTTGTATTTTCAAATATAAACATATTTGTTTGAATAAGATGTAAAAATACTTCAATATTTTGTTTTGTTTTGGTTTTCTTTCATGCTTAGCCAAAAGCTCTGCAGATGAATTAGTGGGAGTTTTCATGAAATGGATGCGCTGATGTATAACAGCTTCATGATACTGAAAGTGGCAGTATCCACTCCCCTCCTGGCAGTATCCACTCCCCTCCTGGCAGCTTCCCAGATGCTGCGTTTGTTGTCTGTTACTTTAGGTAGTTGAAATCAGTGTAGCTTCAGATCAGCCTGGAGCTGGTGTGGGAGGAGGAGTGGGAGAGCACGAACTGGAACAGGGAGAGCAGGACCGCGCTTGGCCCACACTGAGCGTGGGATCAGCCGGGCTCGCGGCAGCTCACTGCGAAGCCTCTCGGGCAGGATTGCTCTTGTATGGAAGCATCTCAAGTGCACTGCAGGTGCTCTGAGGAAGGGTGGATTGCTGTTTGCAGAGAGCTGTTGAAAATGCATTGAATTAAGTTTTCAGAATATTTTTCTCCTTTTCCCCCTGCTTTCCATGTCTTGTACCACAGAACCTGGTGTAGCTTATTGGAATCCTGGTAGCATTAGCTCAGCTGCACTTTCCTGAAACAATTCTTTGTAATGTTTTTATGTATGGTGGTGAGAATCCATTGATGGGAGTTCCTTGATGGCAAAGCTACTCTATGTTCTTTCTTACAAATTTCATCCTACCTAACAGTGGTGATAAATTGTTTCAGAGTGCATCTTGTCCTGTATTTGGATTCTGACTCTAGCCCTAAGCAAACATGTGCATAGAAACAGAGTAAGTTTATATATGAGGCTTAACCTGACTCCTTGCCCACATCCAGCTACTTTCGTATCATGGAATTCCTGAATCTGGTGCAGCTTGTTTCTTTAGTAATTCTCAGTACACTCTTCTTCCATTTTTTTTTTTTCTTTAAACTCCTATAAATGCCTTTCATCTTTAGCAAGGTCCACAAGTTTGCTTTGAATGTTGTTCCTGACCATAGAGGTCATTGTTATGCAGATGTTGAATATCTATATGTATACACATATATGTATCTACACATACACACAGGCACACTAAGTGCAAGGCAGAATTTACCTGTTCACCTGGCTGTTCAATCTCTGGTGGCATCCATGTAATAAAACCTTAACAGAAAGGTTTCTGTGTGAAAACTTTGCCAAAAGACAATCTGGAGGGATAAAAGTGGGGATGAGTTCACAAGGTGGACACCAGCTTCGTCTCCTTATCTGGTAAATTGTCCATTCCACTGAGATCAAAAAGTGGAAGATTAGAATGGAAGAATGTGAATGCTTTGGTGAGTCAGGCAGTCAGCACGAGAAGGATGAAAACCAGAGGAATTGTCTTGGGATGAGGCCAAGCAAATGTTTCAGTTTGCAGGCTGTTACTTAAGCAAGCCTTTTGCATTTCTTATATTTGGAGTTTTATTGCATTCCTCCATGTTGTGCTGAAGGAATTGTTTTGCACAATAATAATATAATAATATTTTCTTTGCAAAGACAAGGTTGCATCTTATACCAGTTTTGAATATTCTTGTTGTGTTAGCATACACAACTCAAATAGAAATAATATTGTCAACGTGGTTGAAATTACATTTACATAGTTTCTGCAAGTTTCTTGAGACTCCAGATATTGTGTTTTCTGTCTGTGAATGCAACTCTTTTTCTGGGGAGAATCTGGTCAGGGCTGTTCTGCAAGGGAAATATTTTTAGAATGTAATTCGGGGAATCTGCCTACACCAGAATAGGAATGTCTTTGAGACTCTTCTGTTCTTCTCTTCCCCCATCTACCCAATATTTAGATAATACTTGGTTTCTTCACTGCTTTGAAACTCTTTTTTGTAACACTTGCACCTGTTTTGTTTTCAGTAGTATAGACAGTAGACCAGATGTGTGCAGCCACATTAGTGTGGATCTACTCACTCCATGCTGAATGTGGTGCCCCTTATTACAACTTGTTAGTTGCAAAGCTTTTCAGTGATGCTCTGGATTGCATCCCCCCCCC
>VZSE01007030.1:1373812-1399352 GCA_013398275.1 Promerops cafer
AGAAGCATTTCCTCAGTACAGCTGCCACTGTTCAGACAATAAGAAGGACACTTTCACTCACTGAAACATCAGCTCCTGTGAAGAGCATTATGCAGATGTCCTCCAGTTTGGCCTCTTTGTATTTGCAGATCATTATTTGTTGTGCTGACTGCTCATGCCGTGTGTTTGTGCTGGTGTAACTGCTGACAGAGCTGCTGTGGTGAGCAGTGCTGTCCGTGCACAGCGTGGCCATTCACGGGTGGGTCAGTGCGGTCACTCAGCCGGGCAAGGAGCTGCCCCTGGTCTGTGGCTGCTGCTCTGGTGGCCCCGCTCGCCGTGCCCAGAGCCCTTTTCGTCCCACGGCCCGGGGTGCTCGGTAGTGCTGGTCACATTAACTCTGCTGTTGCTGGTACTCAGACCCCAGAACAGAGAGCTTCTCACCCAGGAAAACAGAGCTGAAAGAGAGACAGGGCAGGTGGTGCTGGTTGGCCACAGGACATCACCAGCATTGGTTTGTAAAGGACTGGAGACTGGACCCTTTTACTTCCTTATTCCTCTCTTTTCCTACAGTTGCCCTTCTAAGCTACATTGATTCCTTCCTTTCCTGTTCCCTAAAGATTCCCTAGCAACTCTTACCATCCCTAGTTGCTCTTCCTTTTACCTCATAGTAGATGTTCAAACCCCAATTGCAGCCCTCAGTCTGCGAGGTGCTCTGAAGAGCCTTGCCATTTACACACTGTGTCAGGTCTCACACCTACTTGGGCCCAGTATTTTAGTTCTCAGGCCACTCTCATCTGGTCCTCTGTATGCCTTTGCATGTGAAGATGTAAAAAACCATTTAGCTCAGTTGATTAGAGCATGGTGCTGATGACACCAGGGATGTGGGTTTGGTCTCCCTGTGGGCCATTCACTAAAGAGCTGGATTTGATCCTGAGTTTCTCAGTTAACCTCTTTACATGTGTACTGTTAGGGTTTTGAAGTGATTCTGACACTTTCTTTCATTTCTATCTCAAATGGAGTGTTTAAGTTGATAAGCTGGGTTCATGCTCTTCACTTCTGTGATCTGAGTCTCTATCACATCACCCAAACGTTTTTTTGCCTTGTTAAGCATATTGGATGTAAGATTTTTTTTTTTTTTTGTCATACATCATGGATAGCAACAGGAGAAATGTACCTTGAGTGATTTTTGTTGACTTGCATGCTCTCTGTTGTGTCTCAGTAATTCAAGGTAAAGTATTGAAAAAATTGCAGTGCCAACAGCATTTCATCTCTCCTCTCCTTCTACCCTTAGAGGGGCCAATAAACCCATTTGGATGAAATGCTGTCAAACTAGAAGTACCTTTATGTCCAAGAACAAGATTCCTTACTGAGCAATGTGAATTAAAAGCTGAATACTTCTATATCTGTTGAATTCCTTTCCTTAAGTCGCTATGCATCATGATAGGGCTTTAACTTCTGATTTCTGCTTTAAAGTCTAAAATTTGTTGGGCAGTCCTCAATCTGTTTTAACATTCAGTATTTTTATTAAATGCTTACCAGTGTTGCTTTTTAAAATAAAATGTAACAATATTAAGTATGGCTATCCAAATTAAACTAAAGTGTTTTGTTGCCTTTAATTTTCTAGAGTGACATAGGCATTACTTTTCATTATTTTACCTCCTCAGGATTAGGCAGTAAGATGTTTCAAACATTTAGCTTGCTGTTGTCAAAGATATCAGCAGGTGCAAAAATGAAGTGCAGCACATGTTGCTGCAAAACTCCCAAGTATTTCTTCAACTTCAGCAGATGTAGAGTGGGAAGAGTCGAGTAAATGAGAACTCAGCATGATGAAATGGAATTTATGCTATATTTCAAATTTGACATCGCTGGTTAAGGTCTGAAGTGAAAGCAAATGAAAACAGCAATCATGAAGTGAAAACTACTGCCTTGAAGTGTGTGAAGGTTCTTGAGTTACCTTAATAATGTTTTGTGAGGCTCTTTTTTTGTTTAAAGGGAAGGATGTTTTAAGTCTTCCTCAAGCTTTTCTTCCTCCTATTGCATTCTACACTTTGCCCACTTTTTCCATGAATAATAAAGATGCCATTGCCACAGACCATTAACTCTTGCTCAGTTTTTTCTTATATTTGCTTTCTTCTGCATGGTAATGGCATTGACATATGTTGGTTATGCAGGGCTGGATACAGCACATTTAGCTGTTGCCTCTGGTTGCCTGCACTGCACTCAATTGCTATGTAAGATAGAGGACATGCACAGTGATGGAGTAGCTGCTTGAGCACCAGCTTTATATTTCCATCTTCTTAGTTTCTAGGAAAACATCCCATTTTGGGTTAATTAGTGCAGGAAATAAGATATGTTAACATGTCGGTTATATGTTAACAATCTAAGAAAAACAGAATAATGAAGCTTTGAGGTTGACTTTTTTCTTGGCCTTTCACAATTGTTCTGTGATACATAGTGAGTATTGTGGCTATACGATGCCTGAACTCTAGACAGAGTATGAATTCGTATTATTTTATGATTTATTAAATCACCAGTTGTGATTGTCTGCTGACCTAATGAGTAGACACTGCACACGTCAGAACTTGCCCAGGATAATCCTGCAGGCCTGTGAGAAAATCCTTGTGTCAAAGATACAATGCTGAAGCTTAAAAATAGACATGTGCTCCTCAAAAGGAATTTGCTACTCTTCCAAATTTATTACTCACTGAGTCATGCTCTAATACACAAATGCAGTGACCTCATCTTTACTGGAGAGAGTAGAAGCTGTTCAAATCATATGCATTAATTTCACCTCCATCAGATGCAAAAAATGTGAATACATACACCTGTATTCATGCACACATTTTTTTTTTTCAGACCCAACAATCTTTTGCTCAGAACACTGTGTGTGACATAGAAATAGGTGAAACTACTGTTCAGAGAGTTCTGCCTAGCTGTGCTTTTAAATTAATTTATAAATGTCAGAAATGAAGCAGTTCTGTGTAAAGTGGCTCTAAACTCCAAGCAAATCCAAACTTAAAATGTTTAACAGATAAACCTTTTATTTCAAACTTTTATTTGCTGTAGGTGTGCTTGCATACACTTATTGTAAGTTGTCTTTTTTGTGATGACTGTCATGAATGTTTAAAGTGTTTAAAAATAGCATTCAGAACTTTTGATTATCTACGTTGTCAGCCAAATAATTTTGCTGTCTCTTAATCGTTGATTTTGTGCCTGAAAGTAATTCATGATATAAAAACAGATCTTAATTTCTCAAAATTTAATACAATTCATGTACTTAGTGATGTTTTAAAGTTCTAGTCAGCCTGAAACAAGTGTAAGATCCAAGTTTTGTACTTGTATTCCACAGCTTGAACTGTCAGGAAAAAAAATCAATCAATAGATAACATTTCTTTGGAGAATATATTAAAGCTTTATCTGAGCTTTTCAAAATTGTTGATCAGGTTTTAGATCCGACTGATGAAATTATGATCCTGTAATACCTTATTTTATATGTATAACTTTATGGCAGCAGTAGCGTTTTTTCAGCTTATCCCAAAATCTGTCTGATTCTGTTAATCTGTGTGGAGGTCATTGTCAAGAACTGTACATTAAAGTCCTTTATGTTTTGGATTTCCTGTGTGCTTTTAGGTGAGTTGTGTAACCTCATAACGCTGGATGTAGCGCACAATCAGCTTGAACATCTTCCAGAAGAGATTGGAAGCTGCACGCAGATCACCAACCTTGACTTGCAGCACAATGAGCTCCTGGACCTGCCAGAAACCATAGGTATGTGAAGAGGCTGGAGAAGAGAAAATAAATAACTATTTAAATGTTCATTAAGGGGAACAAATTTAAGAATGAGTATTTGTTGGTGGCTCTAGAATGACTGGTGTTCAGCTCAACACAGCTTCACACTTTTAAGCAAGGTGTGCTTGTTACCTTAAATAATTTAAGAATGAGACTTACAATGAAAAAATCCAAATCCATTAATTCTAAATCTTAAGGTGGTTATAAGCAAACGTCTACTACTTGTTTGTTCATTCTGTAATGAAACTGAGCATATAAAGAAATGAAAGGCTCATTTGTAGTTGAAGTGTAGTACTTTGGCAGATAATTTTAACTTACATTTTTGCCTAAAAAAAAATAGAACTAAAATCATAAATGTTTTAAATTAATTATGTATATGTTATGTTCTTTGGTGGAACATCTAGAAAATCTCCACAAGGTCATCATGCTCTTATGCAATAGAATACAGAGAGTTTGCAACTTACGTTGGGAATAGTAGACTAAGATAAACACAGTCCTGGTTGGTCTCAGAATCTCATATGGGATAAAGCAATAAAATATGACTTTTCCTATCTCATTAAATCAGTTTTAAACAGATGGTAGAAAAAGATGGCTGCTGTGATTTAAAAAGACTAAAAACAAGTCCATCATGATTTTAAGCTCTGTCACCAGAACATACTCAGAAGAATGAACATTATCAGTTTATTGGTATTCAATGTTGAGCACTTATTAATGTACTTTATTGCATAGTAAAGTGAGGAACCATTTAATGGCACTCCAGCTTTTCTTCTAGCAGTAAATTGTTGAGGATGAAGTTACTGTGGCTTTTGGTTGAGAAAGTTTGACCTGAGCAGAGTTTACACTAATGATGTATCCACTGAAACTAAACTTCCTTCCTGGATTGATATTTTTAAACTCTGGGGATCCCATTTCATCTGGAGTTTGCATCTAACTTACACCATTCATAAGTACAGCCTTTATGTTTTTTGCTATTTTGTGAATCTTGCTGAATGTTGTTTTACGTAACACTTATGTGTAGTGTATGTGTCACATTTACAGAGTAAGTTCCCTGGATAAACTGTTAATTATGGGAAAAATTCTCTAAGCAAGTGTGAGATTTCCATATTCAAGGCTCATAGACTAATGCTGTTAATTCCTGTGCAGAGTAGTAGTATGATTTACTAAGTTGTTTAGTGCCTGGTAGTCACTGAACTTCTCAAAGGACCAGAAGAATCTCACTTGTGATATGCTGCAAGACTGTACTTATGGGGAAAGGAGAGGCACAAAGTTATTAGGCAGTTAAGTCACTTGTGATAGATAGGAAATTGCTCACTCTGCAGTGAAGATAGTTTGGACTCAACTATTTCTTCAGAAAGTTTCTGTAAGCTTAGGTGGTTTCTTTTGAGTCGGGTTCATACCTGGTTGGACTGGATTTCTATTTCCTTTGTTTAGTTTTTCCCTTGCATTGTCTTTATAATGTTTAGAAGTTACTTGCTTTTAAATGTTGGTGGCTGTCTCTTTACATGCTTATCTGAGCTGAATATCAATGTTTTAGAGCTCAAGAAACCACCAAAGATAGCTGAATAATGGTAGGAGACAGCAGTGAAGGCATTGTGTCGTTAACCTTACTCTAGTTCAGTTTTTGCTCCACTGGAAAATCTCTCTTGTAAACAGTACGTTAAAAAAAAACCTATTTGAATAAGAACTTAAAATCAGAAATCCATGTTTGTGCCTCATGTGGTTTGCAAACAGAATTTGATAGTGAAGGGAAAAACTTGAGGTTCCATCTTAAATGATAATGATCAGCCCTAATTTATGCATGTTGCAGAAAAGGCAGCCATAGCCAGTTCAGCAACATTGGCTTTATTTCTTAGTCATCGCAGTTTTGGTTCAACATATTAAAGCAAGTTGCGGCATGATTTTTAGATTACAGCTTGCTTTGTGGTTGGGATTGTTCAGCGAGAAGCTTTGAGTACTGAGAAAAACCGAGCGAGTCAATGGCGCGTGGCCGCCTGCGCGCGCGGCGGGGGGCGGCCCTTGGGCCTCTCCAGCCCTCGCTGCAGTTTCTGTCTCTTCCCTGCTCCTGGGTGTCTGCCTGGCGTTTGCCACGACTGGCTTTTCTTGCAACATTTACATGCTTCCAGGTGTCAGGACTCTCGCTGTATGAGTGCTGTTAATGGTTCTCAGTTCAGTCAAACTCTGTGTTACAGACCAGGGACAAAACAGACCAAGCGCATTTGCTCGTTATAAATATTTGATGTTCTGTGAGCCCATGAGCCTCTTGTTATGGACCAGACTTTCCATTACTGCCAGGTCTGTCCCCTCCTCCCCCACTGACACTGTTTTGATGGAGGCCTCATTTTTTCTTGAGAAGGATGTTTTTATCATGCTGCTCTGAGAAACAAACAGCCCCCTTTGCGTTCTGTTTCTCCCTCCACTCAGAAAGGACCCCTTCCTCTCCATCAAAAAACCCTCTTAAATAGCTGCTGAACTATCTAAACAAGTTCTGGTTTTACCACAGAAAGATTTCAGAATCTGCCAAATTTTAGAAAAGCGTGTTTGGTAACTAACAGCATGTACTGAAATGTGCTGGAGCTGTGAGAAAGGGATGTGAGGGTGACATGCAAGGGAGTGGCAGGGAAGGGATTATGCATCAGCAGTGATTACAGAGGTTGTGGAGTCAATATACCCACTCTGTAAAAATACCAAGTTCTCCTCTCAACTAATGTCATAGAAGCATGCTTTTGTGCAGTAACAAATGTCGATTTTAGATATTAGTTGTCAGGAAGTGACCTAATGCCTTGCTTTATAGATTTGGCTTAATACATTCATATCTGTATTTCTGTTGATTGAAAATTGTAAAGTACTTTTTATATTAGATCACTTCCTGTAAGAAAAATGAGCTTTGTGGAATGGCTTAGCACATTCCGAGAGTCTCAAGCCCAGAATTGAAATCATAGTGGGAATCGTAGCTGTTTAATGTTTTCATTGCAGATTGCACTCCCCGCCCCTCCATGTTGTGGTGATTTTTGTTTTTTCTCTTGGAGGGTGGTGGAATTGTTAGCTACTTTTATTTACACAGTGTCTTATCTCTGTATACTTAGCTGGCACGCTAATATATCCAAAAGTTACATAGAAGAAGGTGAACAGCATACCATTTATATTGAAATTATTAATTGAATGTTGGAGCCTGGAAACAAATTTTAGGCGGAGTAAATTGTTTCTTAGGATTACAAGATAGCTTAGATAATTTTGTCCTGCAAATACCACATTGTGAGTGTTCCGTCTTTGAACTTTTAATTTTAGCATTCTGTACAAATGTGTTCACACTTTCATATGTAAAAGCATAGAAAAACTTATTTGAGAAAGAAATATAACAGAAACAGAGTTACAGCTTTTAAAAATACCAGATTCTTCATCTGCTTTGTAATTTTCTAGTTTTGTGTGCTTACGTGTGCAGTTTGATTATAGTCAAATGTGCCATATTCACAGACATCTAAGGCAACAGAAATTTTAATAAAAAAAGAATAGTCAGTTGTAAATGTTCCAAAATTATACTTTAAAAGCACAAAAAATTCTGTCAGTGGACACACTTTCCAGTGTCTGACATAGCACTGTTCCTAGGAGTTGGTTAGGAAAATGGGAAGTGTATTTATAGCTCTGCGCTACCCTCCTGCCCTTTGCTGTGGCACTATAGCTCAGAAGCCGAAATCACAGCTTTCGTGGAATTAAATAGTATTTATTTATTGGTTTTGCTGGTTGAAATTGTGCTCCAAACCATGCTTCTAACCTGTTAAAGCCCAGTGTACCTCTGAGAGCACTGTAGTGCTCTTTAAACCTACAGTTGATAAAACATGAAGTGCTGACCAGAACCAGATGTGTGGAGTTGGTACGGCTCAGGTTATGCAAAATTGTGGTTGAGAGCTTTAAGTCCCTAGAAGTAAAGCTATTTCTGAAGAAATGTGAAACTACTTTAAAATGGTATTTTAAATTTGGCAGGTTTAGCAAAAGCAGGAGTCTTGTTCTGAAAATTCTGAGCACCTGCAGCTCTCTCAGTGATCAGAGGCAGCATTCACACGTGACTGATGGGTTTGATGTGATTAATTACTCACTGCTCTGATGGAGCTTCTGCTCCAGCTTTCACAGCAATATTCAGATTCTCAACATTTAAGCATGACCTTGTGCTTTGTTCAGTGAGCATTCTGTGCTTCGTGGCATCAAGCCTGTTTCCATAGGCTCACTTTGGGAGAGCTGATCAACATTCAGTGCTTTGTCTAAGGTTTTGTTCTTGGACTACGCTGCTAATTAAACTTCTTTAATTGGATTCTGCTAGTATTGGGCGATTGCAATAAGTCCAGCCTTTTCTTTATCTGATTGAAAGCAGTAGTGGTCTCATAAAGGAAAACTTCTGGTTCTTGTTGCCTTCAATTCTAGACTTACTAAATGTAAAGTAGTGAAATTGACTGGAAAATATCAAGGGGAGGGTAAATGAGGAGTGACTTGCTTATTTTGTCCTCCAAGTTCAGAAGGGCAGGGATGAGGCTGTGAGGTGTTGCCTCACACTAGTGAAGATCAGACAGTACTGCATGTGATGGGCAGGGGACATTTGGGTCTCAGTGTTTGCACGGGTTGATGTAGATGCTAAAAGCTCACCGTGTGACATGGCAGTTATGCAGAAGAAAATCATAACAGCTGCTTCTACATTTGGGAAGTCACTGTTGAATCTTCCCTCACTCTTCAGGAAGTTTCAGGGTGTCCTTTCCCCTTTCTTTAGGTTCTTCTCCTGGTATCTGCTGTTGGACAGCATTCAGCTGCAGGGAAGATATACAGTGGAACCCTGGTCTTCATAAAATAATTCTCACATTACTTAATTAGCTAAAATTGTAAAGATGTATTCATCTGTTGTACATTTGATGTGTTTGCTTTATATAGTAGGGCAGACTTAAAAAATTAAAAACATCTTTCACTTAGGAAAGGTTAATGTTTTTATTGCATTGCCAGTTAGGTATAAACTGTTCATACAATATGATTTACATTTTTATAAATCTTTAATTTCCCAGAAAGGCTTTACATAGTCATTTGAAAAGGAAAAAGAAAGACTACCAATGAAAAATTAAATTAAATAAATTTTAGTTGCCTTGTCTTACTGTGTGCAGTGTGAATTGAGTAAAATGCAACGCTTTCATTGATAGCTCATAATAAGGTCCAGCTGTTGTTTTCGTCTCTGTTGCAATGTGAAGTGCTTTTGTGTTTTTGTATTTCTGTATCATTTTCAGATAATTATCATTTCCATTTTATGTTTTAATTAATACATTTCCAGTGCAAACCCAATATAATTAAATACATACGTACTGCTTTCATTAAAGGTTAGGATAGCTTCTAGTGGCTAATTAATTCTGAGTTTATTGATTCAATGTATTTATGAAAATATTTTTTATTTTGTATTTTGGTTGGATATTCATCCTGGTAAGACTAGAGTGGGGACAGTTTATTTTAGTGAATGCATGTACCTTCACACGGTAATTAGCTGCGGAGGCCAATGTGTACGGATGTATTATAACTGCAGCTCAGCATTTTTGGAATGATTAGTATACTGCAGAAAGAAAAACCCTATAATCTTATTTTCTTTATGTGAGAAGCAGGCACAAGGGAAGAGTGATTCAAAGGAACACATCAGAATTGAGACAAGCGGGTCTGTGAGTTACATGCATTTTGATGAACGCATGTTAAATGAGTTTTAAGTGAATATTCATTGCTTAGACAGTTTCAGAAACATGCCACTAAGAGTTGGTGCTCTCTAGCCTTGTGCAGGTGTGTGTGGTGCACGTTGGGTACCTGAGCCTCTGTTGCTCAGGTTTTGCAAGTATCTTGTGTGCATCTTTCACACAGTCAGCAACGCTACAGTCTGGAGTCAGAGCTGGAAAATAACTGACTGCTGATATGGTCACAATTAAGCATTTTAATATTGATATAATGAGGGAAAACCTGTCTTTGGATGATACCATTAGGCTGAAAGTAGAGAGAACTCCTTGCTCTCTTCAGATGGCATTTAAACTTGTATGGGTGGTAGAGATTAATTTTATATTAATGTTAAATAGCTTTCTAATAGATAACATCTTCATCAGAAGTCCTAGACTTTGCAGAAGGAGGATAATGTGCTTTGGTTTGAGCAGGGCAAAAAATTATTGACCCTGCTGACTTTGGTAATTTGGGAATTTGATTTTGCCTTCTACACTGGCCTGCCTGGTATATCAGGAGGTATTGGTGGCTGAAAAGAAAAATTAAAATACACTAGAAGTCACTTTACTGTTAAACCAGTAAAATTAAGTCAAACTTTGTATTGTGTTTAACTATACTTTTGTATTTGGAACAGAATGATTACATTTCATGCTTTGTCTTTGGTAGTTGGTAGCAATGATCAGGAGGGATTCTCTTCTCTTCTGCAGTTCTGCTAAGAGTGGTTGCCCTCCCACCCCCATCACCTTTCTGTCCCCATTCCTGATTTTTCTAGGGCATCAGCCTTTAGCCAGGGCATATTAAACATTAGGGATGTAGGGATCGTAGAAGGGATTTTTTGTCTCTCAGATGATGATCGGTGACACAAGTTTAAATTCATACAAACCTACAGGCTTTGATTTAGGAAGAAGGTGCCCCCCAGACCAGATGAATAATGGCTATGGGATTTTGTTCTTGTTTCCTCTGCAACAAGATCACTGAGATCTCTTTTGGGGTATCTTGTTGGACCAGTCACTTTGTGCTGTTGCTCTCTGCTTGTGGAGTGCAACTGAAGGTTAAACACTTTATCTGAAGCCTTTCGTTTTACTCTACAGCTATCAGGGGAACCGGTTTGCTTTCTGATAAGAGATTAGATTAAACACACTGACAGCTCCTTTCACCTAAAAATCTGTTAAACAGTTAAAAAGATGTCTCAGAGGTTGGCTGACATCTGGAAAACTAGTATATAGTGAGTACAAAGTGTGGTACAGGCATCTTCTGACTCAGGGTTGTTTTAGACCAGGAGCCACTGTTGAAACATCTGAATGCAGTGTTTAATCTCTGTCCACAACTGCCCATCTCTAGCATGTTTGCTATCTCCCATACAATTTGAAATATATTTCATATTATCATCTTAGTTATTTTTACTGCAAGATTCATCCCATGTGCTGTATTGAATTTAAGTCATGTATGTTTTTTTTAAAGTGATATCAAGTTAAATTTTTTTAAAAAAGTGTTACTAATTTTGGCTGTACCTCTTGTGTTAGTTAGTTTTTGGCTGAAAATGACACCAGGTATCTTTTGTATGCAGACCAGCAATTTTTCTTTGCTAGGAGAAGATCCCTCAGTGAATTAAGCACATGGCACCCCATGAAGTAACACGTGGCCATGTAAAACATGTTCTTTAGTAGGTGACTGCTCATTGTGTGCCAAGTTGAGTCAAATCAAAATCTAAGACTATTTATACAAGTTAGACCATCTGAAATACTTAATAGTGCCATGTTGTTTGTAGCAAGCTCCTGCAATTTTCTATCATGTGCTGAAGTTCACATATATTGTTAATTATGATGTTACGGGGTTTTGATGTGCACAGCTCTTATAAGTGCAATCTGTGTTTTTAACTTTATCTGTAGAAGTTTTCTCTAGTGAACAGATTTTCAAATTGATCTGATGCTTTTGCTTTATTTAAAGGAAGGCAAATGATCCTGATAGCAAATTAGCTTGATGAACTAAGTTTCACATTAATAATGACCTTTCATCTAAGGATAGGGAATTTGAAGGATTATTTTAACTAAGGGAGGGAAAGGAAGCGGTTTGGTAAATCTCAGAAGAAGAGAGCATTTATCACTCTGTTTAAAAAGCACTGGTTGGACTTTGAATTAGGAATTTGTATTTTTTTATATTATTCAGATTACCAGTTCTTTTTTCTCTTGATTTTGAAATACTTAAAAAAGAGATGTAGAGACCACTTCAGGTTGTCTTTCTAAAAAATATTGTTTTGTTAGCATACTTTCCTGCTTCATTTCCTATCTTCTCTTTTTTTTTTTGGGGGGGGGGGGGGGGGGGATTTGCAAACACCTGTTTCTCCTTTGATTAATATTTTTGAAGTACCTTTAATAAAGAATTAATTTAAACCATCTATTTCGCATCCCTTTTATTGTATCAGTTTCATTTAATATTTCTGGATTTGCATGCTTCCAAGGATTTTTAACACTTCTGTGTAAATGAAGCAGCTAATCCTGAGAGAGACATAAAGTCACTCCAGTGAAGGGATTATGAATTCCGTGCTTAGGTTGCATGGTCCTGGGACATGGTGTCTGTGGAACCTGATTCACAAGAATGTCTGTTTCTGCCAAAAGTTGAACTAAAGCAAGTGACTTTTCAGTGACTTGCTTGGGCCTGGTATGAGTTTAGGGCTTAGTCAGGCTTTGTGATCTTATATTTAGAAGTACCAATGAATAAGGCAGTTGAGTTTACGAGGGTTTTCATAACGGCCTCTCTAAGAAAAGAAGTTAGAAAGAGTTTTGCTTGTTGCTTTTCTTGCTGGTATGTGCTTTTCACTTGTGGTTATCAAACTGTCATGCACATGAACACGTGGTGCAGCATTTTCTGAGTTATTACCTGCAAGGGGCTGTTTCAGAGGAGCTGCTGAGGTACGGCTCCAGTGACAAAAGTGCAACTGCAAATGGTCCTGATGACAATCTGACTGAGCTGATCATGATCAGTTGTCTCCTTCCCTGACTTATTTCTTAGACCTAACCTGACAGCCCATCAGCAGATACCTAGTGCTGTTCCATCTCAGAAAGCAGTAGCTGAGCTGGAAATGATGGAGATGAGTGCAAGCACTGTAAAGCAACTCCAAATATGAGTATCAGCTAGGTAACCCTGAGCTCGGGGAGCTGTAAGTGGGATCATTTGATGGTTCAGTGCACCAGGTGTGGTCTTGAGCAACTTGTAAGAGTTTCTGTGGTAAAACAGTTTGTCACTTGGTTTTCATGTTAGCCAGCTGGCCCTGGACCATGGAGGCAAATGTTAACATTGTACTGGTGCATTCCTGTTAAAAAGAAAAGTTAACTTGAACACACTGGGCAGAGGGAAGAGCTGTGTGGGTGATCTTGTTTTGTGAAGGTGGGACTAAGATTTGGCTTGTCCAGCATGTGAAGATAAAAGCTGATAAAGGTTTCACCGTGGTGCATTCACAGTGAGGTGTGCTGAGGTGTGCGTATGCGCTCCGAGGATGAAAAGATCTCTGGGCCTTGTTGACAGAAGACTGAGTGGCTGTAAATAAATTCTGGCTTGAAATGAGAGGTGGTTCATGTTGCCTGCATCAGCTGGGCCCAGGACAGTCCTTCCAGGAGCAGTGGGAGAGGTGCTACTGATGCAGCTGCAGCTGAAATATTACTGGTTTTGTTCTCAGGAGTAATTGTATTTCGTGCTGTAGAGTGTAAAACAATCTCAAGGAATGTGGTACACACAGGATGTGTCTTCTGTTATGCCTTTGTGTGCCTTTCCCATGGAGAAGAAAGATAACTAGTAAAGAAAGAGTGATAAAGTTCTATTAAGAAATGCTGCTTATGATAAGAAGAAATTACTGGGAGCTGCTATTTATGCCTCCTTTCTGGTAATGTCATGAGGATCGCCAACGTGTGTCATTCTCTTCTTTATGGTACATTTTGACTCTCTAGTGGCTGCCTTGTTTCATTTTTCTGAAATGCCACATTGCTGGTAGGAAGAGAGCCATATACATACAGCCTGTGCTCACAATCTGGAACTGGCACAGCAATGTTGTATTGCTAAGCAACAGTTGGCACCATGCTGTCTACTTCCCTGTTCGTCCTTTTCGCCTGAAAAATCCAGATCAGCATCTAGCGCATGGTTTAGGTAGTGAAAAGAATAGTAGGTTTATATCTTACTTTGTGTAAAGTTTGTTGTTCATTCTCCAGTAGAATATTAAATAACAATTCAGAGAAATACAGTCAGAGTGTGCTTTGTTCATCCCTAGGATGGCAAATCCTAATGATCTTGGAGCCTTGCAATAGAATGTTTTTGGTGTTAAGTGAAGCCAGTTTTTTATTCAGCCAGCAACGCCTGATCTCACAAATATAGCATGAAATATCTAAGTTACGTACAAATCCGTGTCTTTATACTAGTGGGACTGTAGGATCAGAATAGGTCTTAATTATTCTCTTTAGTGTGTATATGCATTGCAGGATTTAACAGGAAGAGATGAAGATTTATGTACAGGAGTGCAATACTGATAGCCTTGGATTTTTAAATGCCTTTTTCTGATTAAGTGACAACTTTCTTTGCTGCTTTTATAAAACTTAATTTTATACTTGCTTAGAATCCAGCACTTTAAAAAATAGAACTCAAAATCCCAGTTGAAGATACTACTAGTTAAGCAATGGTGTGTAGCTACTTGTTTTGACTTTCATTTAGTAGTTGATGGTATTAAGTAAAATTTTTTGCCAATCTTGTCAGATAATTATCAGATATGCACTGAAAACTCATCCTCTTTTTTTCTTGATTTGTAAGATGCAGATAATTTTTGTTCTGTATTAAGGGGTTTGTGGGTTTTGGATTTTTTTCAGTTGCAGCTTTATGGGGGAGCTAAGATTTTTTATTTTCTGCTCTTTTTTTGGTGCTTTTTTGTTTTATTTTCACTGCTCTTATGAATTCTCTGTTTTAGAAACTACAGTGCATCATACAACATTGTTTCCAGTTTCAGGTTATTATCTACATTCCCAACTATTTGGTGATGTAGGGGCATTTTTACTGTATATTTTGACCAGGTTCAGGAAAGAGATATTTTGCCACTGGCTTTGTTGAAAGTTTTCTCTGTCTAGCAGACATACTCTACATTTACATCTTCTTTTGCTGTGCTCCAGTAACCTTTGTATAAGTGCACATGCATAGACACTAATACAGCCTTCACTTAATGAGCAGTTAGACTGTACGTATTAAGACCCCTTCATCTTTTAAAGTTAATTCTGGTTATTCATTCTACCATTTGTTAAATCCTGTGTTTCCTTTCTTATGTGTCTGTCTGGTACTTCAATTTGCAGAACAAAGGTGGTGTGCCATGGGTGGTTGTAAAAGCGAGTGTAAAACAGCAAATGTTTTGCAAGGAACTGATTGTGTGAACCTGTTCACAAGCTCCCCTGGTGTGAAGTCCACACCTGCACAGACACCTTTGCTGACTGTAGGGATGAGCCAGAGGTCGAGTTTCTTTGTTCAATTTGACAGTTGGCTTTTCAGTGAAGTTCAAGGCCTCGCTCCCTGCAGGAGAAGCTAAATGCCCCAGCACCCTATAGTTCAACAACATCCTTGAGCAGTTGGTTTTGGTCTTTAGTACTTGTTAGATGGTAAAGGTTGGAGCTACAGGGAGCTTCAAATGGGAGATTTTCAAGTTGCAAGTTTCTCAAGATTTTTATTCCCTGACAGAAAGACATATCAACTGGGACTATCAGCCTAGCAATATTCAGAAATATTTTTACATGCACGACTGTTCAGATTTTTGTGGACTTCCTCCAGACTTTTCCTTCAGTATCACTCAAAACCATGGAAATTTTTGGGTTTTTCCTATCAACTATTAAAGGCTTCCGTGGTGTTGGGGGATGGTAAAGCTGTGGGGTTTTTTTTCCCTGCAGAGGAAATTGTTTTGCCAGGACCTGAGTTGTATGATGCATGCCCAGGTTCTGGTAATATGAGTCATGCCATTGAATGATACTGTCTGTAATTTAAAAAGTCATTTTGGGGACATTTGGAAAATGATAGTATGTTTTGTTGATAGAAAGATCAGGATAGAAGGACTTTTACAATAGGATATAAGCTTTGCTTGCTTATCATATTATGCAGAACTTCAGAATAATATTTAATATGCACAATCTACTTCTGCATGGTTGACTTCAGCATTGGAAATCTGTGTGTCTGGTGTTTTGGGGTGATAACTCCATTTCACCATTTGAGATTCTGAAGTGTGGGGTGTTTGTGTGATTCTCACAGTATATTAACACCTGCTTTCTACCCCTAGGAAATCTGTCCAGTCTAAGTCGTCTTGGCCTGAGGTACAATAGGCTGTCAGCAATTCCCAAGTCTTTAGCAAAATGCAGTGAACTTGATGAGCTGAACTTGGAGAACAACAACATTTCTACTTTACCAGAGGTGAGGAGTAGAGGGAGTGGACTGGGAGGGAATGCTGCTGGAGGGCATCAATGTTTTGTAAAGGGAGTGGAACATGGGAAATTATTTCACCTTGCATCTTAACTCTGAGGAATACCCTTTGTTTTAACCTAAAAGTAATATGAATTATGTCAATTGTGTTAAATACTAGGTATATTTAATCAGTATAGAAGGACTAATGTCACACAACTTGAGTCAAAACTGGGAGCAACATGTGGTTGTATTTGCTGTGCTGTATCTTTAGAAAACCTTAAATAGTGAGTTCAGATTCCCACACTTCAAGCCAGATAAGTGTCTCTCAGTGTTTCTGCTTTGTAAAGCATTAGTGCCTGGAAGTAATTGCTCAGATGACAGAAAAAAAAATCTGATGTGATTGCTTCTTATTTTGGATATTTATTCAGTTTTTTTTAGAACCTTTTAAGATGAAAACTTCATGACAACATAAAGTTTATAGTCTCTTCTGTTTTAATGATGATCAAACTGCTTTCCTAAGCTGTCATCCCCACGACCCCAAGTTGTCTAAATTGCTAATATAAAATGAGTTTAAAAGTTATCTAAAGATGTAAATAGCAAACTATAAATAGAAGAAGAAAATGCACTTGGAATTAGGCAAAGTATTTACAGTAACAAGGGGCAGTAAGTAACTAATTTTCCTCAGATAAATTTCTGAGCACAGCAATGGTTGAGTGAAACAGAGAATTTAATAAATGTTTGGGCATGATTATAATTTAAGAAAATGCTAGAGTGAAAGCCACCAGGCTGCTTTTAGGGTGACAGCTAAGCTAGCCCACCCCACCCAGACATGTTACAAAAGCAACTACGGTGTAATTACAAGAAACTGATGTGAGGGATGATTGCTTGCTTTAAAACACGTTCAGTCATAGCAAACCTTTGTGACTGTGCTGCCTTCTTCAGGTATATTTGCCAAGGATATGTTAACACTTAAGTTTGCAGAAGTGTATCGTTTATACTGTAATCTGTTTAAAATAAAACATGTTGTGCTATAAGACAAAGAACTGTATTTGCAGAAGAAATTTCTGAATTTCAAAACATAGCTGAAGCTGCTGACACAATGCCTAATAAATATTTTATCCTAAAGGATGGGCTGAAAGAAGGCAGCACTGCCACAGCTCTCATAGATGTAAGAGCATTGTTCTCTTTGTACTGCCAAAGCTCTCTTGCTTCCCTTCAAATGCATTTAATTACTCTAGGCTATTAGAGTGAATTAGCTAACATATTTTAGATATTTTTTTGGTGTACAAGCAGAATTCAAAACCAGCTTTTTGAAATGCCAAGATCATCTGAAGCAATAAAGTGTGTTAGAGCTCAGGGACTGCCTAACCCTAGGACTAAGATCTGTTAATTAAAGTATAGGTAGAAACAATAATTCCTAACCCATGATTATACTAATTAATTATTAGGTTAGGTTAATACTGATTTGAAGATCCATTATTTTATCTGTAGTGGGGAAAATGCTTCACTGATATTTGCTGAGGTGCCCCCAGTGTCTAAAGTTTTAGCCAGGGTATGGAGATAAGTCCCTATTAGATCGTATTTTATTTACAATAATGTTAATAAACTATTTATAAAAGTAGCCAAAGCTTTCCTGGTGAAACAGCAAAGCCATGTTCTTAAAGCATTTGCAGTGAATACGGAACTCAAATCACAATCCAGAAATAGTGACATTAGGAATATGGTTGGAATCATTATCTTGTTACTGCTCATTCCTGATTGCAGATGTTGCATTATTTATGGTATGTAATGCCATGCATAAATCTCCAATTTCTGTAATACTTAAGCAAATAGGGCTGGATTCAAGTTGGTGTAGTAATAAGCAAAGGTGACACTTCAGCAGTAATTTGGATCTCATTATTCATCTGCACAGTTCCAGCAACGTGCTTGGCACATAGCTAACAGATGAACTGAGATATGGGCTACTGGGATTTTGGAATCTAATTAGTTTGTCAAGAGAAATGAAACTCTGGATTCAATGGACAGCCACTGCTGTCCAGTTTACCTACAGACTTCTTGCTTTTCTTTTTTTAAGGGGGAAAAAAAATAGAGCAGTAACTACTTAGGAATATTTTAGAAAAAGGAAAAACAATGGTATTTTCGAACCCATCCTATTCTTTTTCTCTGTGTGATTATCTGAAACTATTACGGTATAATTACAAGGCACTGGACAAGTTGTGATCACAATATGGATTTTTATGAAGTTACCAAAGATTTGTGCTGGAATTATGAAATGCCTCTTTTGGGAGCCACTGCGTGGGGTTGGTATTTCTTTGGGCCCCATTTTCATGTGGGTGAGCTGCTGGAGCCAAAACAGCTGCTGGGGATGGGATGGACATGCTGCCCCTGCACTCCTGGAGCAACATGTCATTAGAAAAATTGCTTTCAGAGGAGAAAAGAGTTACCAACCTCCCAAACCTGTGCTTTTAAATGTGGTATGTTTGCTTTTCTTGTATCTGTCAGCATGCAGGAAGGGGGAAATAAGGTAGTGGCTGATGAGTGTGAGCAGAGGTTGTTGCTGGCAGAAGTTTTATCAAATTTAACACTGGTTTGTGTGTTGCAACACTTCTTCAGGGGATGCACTTGAGGGGGGAAAAACATTTCTAATTAGACCCATAAGGCAAAAGAGATGCATTCAAATAAATCTGTCCTAAGTTCTTGGGTGGTTTTCTTCTTTCTACAGGGTCTTTTATCCAGCCTTGTCAAACTGACTAGTTTAACATTGGCCAGGAACTGCTTCCAGTCCTATCCTGTGGGTGGCCCGTCCCAGTTCTCCACAATCTACTCTCTCAACATGGAGCACAACCGCATCAATAAAATCCCCTTTGGAATTTTCTCTAGAGCTAAAGTATTAAGTAAGCTGAACATGAAGGTGAGGCACAGAAACATACTACTGTGTGAAATCAATGAGGAGCACTGTTCCCTGCTCTGTGAATTCTGGCAGACTTAATAATGTAAGGAATGAATTTATCATGCCGAAGTGGATGCTGCTGCTATCATATATATAAGTAGTTCTGTATTAGTCTAAAATTGTGCTATCAAGATGTTACTATTTTGTCTTTATGTTTGTTGGTTAAGATTTTGTCACATTTGCTTGAGTTTGAACAATGAAAATAAGAAGGCTGGCTGCAAAGTTGTTGAATATCCACATGGGATGCAAGCATGTAGATGAGCTTATTTCTCCCTCAGACACTGTTACAGTTTACATTATAAACGGAATTATGTAAAATAATTTTTTAATATAGTCTTTTGAAACCTAAGTCTAGAGACTTTTGGCAATAATTGAAGAGCACAGCAAAAGAACTTTTAAGTGTGCTAATACAGTTAAAGTAGGGAAAAGAGATTTTTCAAAAAATAGATTTATTTCAAGAAATGCTTGAGCAGTAGCTAAGGTCAGCTACTGTTTTAGAATACAGTTTGACACAAATTGAATCTTCAATTTGCATTAAGTTCAGTTTTTTCACATACCCATTTGTAACTTTGTCTGTTTACCAGAACTTTGTATGACCATTTTTAAAAATACGATTTTGTGGTGTCTGGTCTAAATAAAATATTTTAAAAATCTTCTGAGCAGTGACATGTTCAGAGTAATTTCAGATGCATTTACTCTGAACCATTAAAATATATGGTGGTTTTTTGGTTCTTTTTTTTTTGGTTGTGGGTTTGTTGGGTTTTTTCCCCCTCAGCAGGGTTTGGAGTGTGGGTTCTGGTAGGTTTTTTTTAGTGGTGGTGTTTATTCGCTTGATTGGTTTGTTTGGATTTTTTTTTAACTCCATATATTTTTAGGATTCAAACATTTGCTGATAGCACCTTTGTAAGTTACGGTGAACCTTCTGTTCTTTTTTTGAACCCACCATCAATTTTATTTAGCAGAAATAGGACAAAAAATGTTTTAACCACTGTGTGAGATCTTGAGAATTATGTGCTTTTAATTTTTTCACTTCAGTTCGTATTAGTAACAGAGAGTCAATTCTCTAACTGTAGATTGGTACCACTAATATTTGGTGGAATTAAAAAAAAATTGGCTGATCACCAACATTTTATTCTTTTGATTTCATTATCGACTATGTTGTTATGGAGTATTTCTGTTAGCAGTTAGTTTAATCTGTCAGATGCCTTCCCAGCTTCTTGCAAGGGCAGACCCTAAATGTTTGATATGTTAAATCACAGGACAATCAGCTGACGTCTCTCCCCTTGGACTTCGGGACCTGGACGAGTATGGTAGAACTGAACTTGGCGACTAACCAGCTCACAAAAATCCCTGAGGATGTATCTGGGCTTGTTTCTCTTGAGGTGAGAAGAGTATAAGTTAACAGCTAAGTGAATACTTGCAACATAGGGATTCTCTGCTTCAGGTTTAAGTAATATTACTTTTGGGTCAAATAAAGCTAAATAAATATGTGTATCTGTGCTGTTGAATCTCCTGTTGCATCTGTTTGTGGCTGTCGCCAGCTTTTGAGTGTTGTTCTTTAGGCTCTTGATGCGTGTGCACAAACCACTACGTACAGGTATATTTTTAGCCAGATATAAAGAAAATTCTTCTCAACAGGAATTAGTGTTGTAAATGCAATGTTGCTGAACTTGGTTCAGTTCCTGGAGACCAGCATGGAAGCAGCAGGGATCAGAAAAACATCATGAAATGTTCTACAGACAGGGGTTGCTTGAGAGTAGCTCTGAGAACCTTGTAGGCAGCCAGGTGGCAATTCTCAGCCTTTGAGGGGGAAGAACTCATAGGTTAAAAGCATGAACTAAACCTGCTCTGTCCCCTCATCCTGTTTCTCAGGGTACCATCAGCAGAGACAAATTATTGCCTTGGAGGGACAGAAAGACAGAGTTACTTGTTTGGGCAGTTGAGGGGACTTTGTAGGCTCTATGGGTTGCTGGGGAAAATCTGCTAAAGAACTCTAACAAATGGCATATTTGAAATTGTGAATTTCTAATGAGACTTCTTCTGTGAATATTTAATTATTCCCGTAGTGTGGGGCTAAAATTATGACAGAGTAATAGTTACTTAATAGCCCAGTTCCCTTTTAAGTTAAGGCTGTGGTTGATGTGATTGGGAAATTAGTAACCTCTAACAACTGGGTTTGCTGGTGGTCTGTCAGCTGCTGAAGCTGGAGAGCTTGGTTTGCTGACCTGTTACCACTGTGTTTCTCTGTAATTAAAAAACCAAATACAAAGGGCTGTTTGGGCGGTGTTTACACAAAAGTGAAGGTTCCCACAGCAGTGCTAAGTCAGCTGCATTGCACGTAGGTAATATTGTCTGTTCCTGCCTTTGTTTCTTGATACGTGATTAAAACATTACTGTTCTCACTGCTCTGTGCATGTGTAGTGCATAAATCACTGAAAAGCTGCTTGTGCTAATCCTCAGGCATTGGCTTTTTTTCACTTTGATTTTCACTTTGATTCTCACCATGTCTTTGTTTTGTTCCTGCCTGTGGTGTTTTCACATTACATGAAGCCAGTGAGAGTTGGGATTATTGGTAGGAGACAGGCACTTGCAACCTTGGCTGGTTGTGTGTGCCTGGCATGAGGGTCCACGCTGGCTGCTCTTTCACATCCTCATGTTTCAAGGTGCCTTCTTAAAGAACTAGATAATAGCATAGTTTAATCAGTAATTAATTACCTGACTACTCACGGTGCTGTTAGGAGGCTTGATTACTTCCAAGAACTGCAGGATTTCTCTGGTGGAAAAATGGTGTATTAGTGTAACCCCTGTTAACTTGCCTGTGGAATAATGAACAACTCTGTTAACTGACCCTGCAGATAAGGATACACTTCTTGAACCTGGGGTATTTATAATTCAGCTCAGAAAGGAGGAGAAAAACAAGAGGACAGCACTGTAGTAGGCGTGGGTGTGTGATGGCAGCCCATTTTGGAAAGCCAGTGTTCTGCTTAGGTGCTCCCATCTGTGTGTTTATTTGCTGCTGCTCCTAACCAAAGGGACATAGGGAGAAGAGGAAGTACTAAGCTTTTTAAGGAGAACTTGGCAAGCACAGTAAATAATGTAAAACATTATGAGATGGCTATAAGGAAGCATAACAAAATGATAGGCAAATTCAGGAAGAAATTGTTTTTCTTTGGTCATTTGAAGAAATAAGGTTTCTCTTGCTTTTGCTTTGCATTTATTATCATGCATAATAATATTTGAAAGAAGTATATCCTAAATGTAGGTATTTGTATCATTGAAGACTTGAAAAAAATTATGTTAAATCACTGACTTGTTTTATTTTTTTTAATTTTCAATTACTTCCTTAATGTAAATGTAGGCTAATATTGGACTTCATTACTTGAAAATATAAAAAAATGTATATTAATCTGTTATTTACTTACTGTGTTGCTGAAATTCTGTGCTTGGTTGTTGTTTCTTTTTTGAGGTTCTTATCTTGTCAAACAATCTCCTAAAGAAACTTCCCCATGGAATTGGAAATCTACGGAAACTCCGAGAGTTAGATCTAGAGGAAAACAAACTGGAATCCTTGCCAAATGAAATAGCTTACCTCAAGGATCTGCAGGTGAAACAATAATTGGTCGAGATAAACATCTTACATCCTTTATTTACACCATGCTGATTTAATTGCAGCTTGTTGGATGAGTGGAAACTATTTGAGACTGGACATAGAAACAAAAGTTAAGAGTCTTGTACAACTTCACCCACAATTAGTCCCCATTAACTGTTCCCCAGCTTTATTAGTTAATACTGAATCAAACAATTTTTGGAGGTTTTAACTGTTGTACCATGAGCACAGTAGCACTCCAGAAATTATTTCAGTCATGCTCATGAAATCGTTTATGTTTATGCATGTGTTTTATTAGGCAACTTTTTATTTTTACATTCAGTGATGCTTAATAGAGGTTTGAATTATTGCTGAATGGTTGAAATTTGTCATGTTCAAATTCAGGAGTGTAGAACCCATTCATTTGTCAGCTACATATCTTGTTACTTGCTGTCATTCCAAGCAAAAATCATTAATTTAATTTGTAAAAATGTGTTTTTCCATTAGAAATTGGTTCTGACTAACAATCAGCTGACCACCCTTCCAAGAGGAATCGGTCACCTTACCAATCTGACGCACCTTGGGCTCGGAGAGAACCTTCTCACACACCTTCCTGAGGAAATTGGTAAGATCCTGTTGTCTGGTTTGATGCAGTGTGTCTGGGCAAAGCACATGTCATAGCCAGCTATTCTCCTCATCAGTAAAAGCCACAAAATCCATTTGGAACTCCTTAATATGTACAGCCTGATGTGAAGCATGTGCCACAGGAACAGCTCTAGCGTGTACCACCTTTATCTTGCTCAACTGTAGTGGAAAGGATGCACTGTTTTCTTTCAGTTCTGCTGCAGAAAGCTGCTGAACACACACCAACTTACAATGACAACATTCCTTATCTCCAAATTCTCCCACCATTTTTGTGTTATCCACAACTCAACTTCATAAATCTATTATTGGAGAGAGAAAGGAAGTGCACTGATCCTACTCCAATGCCATGGTGTAGACAAAACCCATGTGTAAGGTGTAGACTGCTAAAGCAAATGTTTTTCCTGGTAGTCCTTCTGCACACACTTTTGTTTATAGGCCCTCATATTGTTTTTCACCTTGATGAGGTTAGAAAAGGAAGTGGAGGAAATCTACAGAAAGAAAGGAAGGAATAGGATTTTTTTTTTTTTCCCTACCTGAGACATTCAGACTAGGTGGGTTTCAGAGCACCTGAAAATGAATGTTTCTTCTATAATTGATCTCCATGATATTAGTCTAGAGCACGATTCTGAGCACTTAAGTTGAAATCTTATTGTTTGAGATTATTATGGAGGAAAAAAGGATGGGACAAGCTACACCAAGTAAAATGTAGTCAGAAACAGTGACGTGCAGATGAAGAAGGCATGGTTTGTCTCTCACATCATCTGTGGTGAGTAGCCATTACAACTGCTCATCTTGTACGTGCCTCAATGTGAGAAGAACTTTGTAATTTATAAGCCAGTGAAGAGAGTTCGGATGGTGTGGAAACAAACTGTGGAATTAAAATCAGTAAGAACATTTTAAATACCATTGTAGGAGTACAGTTTGGTTATTAAAGCTGATTGTCTTCACAGATGAGAGAATAGTTACTTACTGTAGGGTGTGACTTTCACGTATCATGCTATCAACTGTTTCTCATTGTTTCTTCTGTAGCTTCTCCTTTTGGTTGGTTTTCTATGCCATAAGTCCTGCCTACTGCTTTCTCTTGTGAAAGATTATATAGTCTCTTAGGTTATAGGAGATGTTTATGGTATATAAGATTAGAAATTGGGGAATACTTTAGGGAGGACTTCTATGTTTTTGAAAGGAGGAATGGAAGTCTTAAGAAGAAATTACTCTGTTTTCCAGCTTCTGGTTAACTTGTATTGCAGTATCTGTAGTAGAGGCAAACTGTAAAACTTGAATTCAGGAAAAAATTTTCACACTTGTTAGTTCCATTTAATAAATTCATAAGTTAATCTTTCTGTGCAGGGAAGTCATACTCTTCTGCTTTTTTCCTGTGACACATGACAGTTATGGCTTCAGGTCTTTAATACATGAATTCTAATTACATAAAAGGAATGAAATAGATATTTTTAAAAAGAGAATAGATCCTGTATGGTATAAGTATTTCCTAGGTCCTTTTGACTAGATAGCTGTTCCATGTTTCCTGCACTTGTGTAGCTTGTGAATGGCTATGGTGAAGTCCCTCTCAGTTCTCTGATTCTCTATATTTGCAGCTCATTTATTATCTAAAGGAGATGCACTAATGGATATTTTTACAGGGAAACTAAAGCAAATTGGTTCTTGCTTAGGTACTGGTGAACAGAACTTGCTGTGCTTGAGAACAGGAGTCTCACTGACTCAAGGCTCTGTACAGGAAAGAGTCTTCAAGTGGACTCAGAGCCTTTGTCTAAAAGTTAGAAACTTCATGAATCAAAAAGATACTACTACTACTTATTATTTTATTTTAACCAGGTACACTGGAGAATCTGGAAGAACTGTATTTGAATGACAACCCCAATCTGCACAGCCTTCCCTTTGAGCTGGCTCTTTGCAGCAAACTGTCAATAATGAGTATTGAGAACTGCCCGCTCAGCCACCTTCCACCTCAGATTGTTGCAGGAGGACCCTCCTTCATCATTCAGTTCCTAAAAATGCAGGGACCATATCGTGCCATGGTCTGATGCTCATCGACTTGTCCAATGCACTGTACAAAATACAAACTGCATTAATGTTGTAATTGTCTGTATATGTATATATAATATAATATATGTGGTTTATATTATATTATATATATATAAATATATAAATAATATAAAAAGGCAAATTTAAGACTGCATTATGTGTTTCTGCTAATAGAGGAATCATAGCCATTTAGATTTTTTTTATTCTGTAAAAATGCTTGTCTAAGTTTTCTTTGCTGAACTTGATGGAAATTGTCTGAATAATCTGAAAATGCCAGTTCATTTAAAGCAATTGCCAATGAACTCAAAGTTTCAATTTAAGGGATAAAACCAGTTTTACTTAGATTTACTTTCAGTTAAGAGAAATGTATAACCTTTATATAATGAACTTCTCTGTTTTCCTCCCCCCCCCTTTTTTTT
>VZSE01007030.1:1399391-1416285 GCA_013398275.1 Promerops cafer
GAAAGGGTCACGTGCCCTAAGGTTGGGATTTTCTTTTAACTTATTTTGAGATTTGAAGCAAATGGTGTTTTTATATTGTTTACAGTCAGAGTAAATCACTGGATTTTGTTTTATTCTGATTTGCTCTGTTTTAATCAATCATATCTAGAGTTTATATGCCTCTGCTGATGAATTTTTATCAACCAGTTTGTATACTAAAAACATACTCATCAGAACAACTGGCAGGTGAAAAGGATGCAGTCAAAACAAAAAGAAAAGAAAAAAAAGCTTGAATTCCTTTAAGTCTTGCTTCCCTGAGTTATCAGTTGCAGGCATAACATATCCGAACTGAGCCTTTTGCAGTTGGTCTTTCCTAGCACAAGTAAACCTTTTCAGATTGGTAGAAATGTGGAGTATCCTCAGTGAAGAGCGTTTTCATTGTGTGAAGTAACAAGTCCATGAGGTCTAACAGTACAGTTAAGTGACAAGGAAATAATATATATGTACATTTTTATTACAATGTTGAATCATAAATGACAACAGGCAATTTTAAGGATTCCTTATAGACCTTGTACAATAAATGAATGTGTCTTACTTTTAAACACTGCAATATATGTAAGTTTTAAGGTTGGTTAACAATGTACTATGGTTTTATATCTTGACTTGCCTTGTACCTCCTTCCATTACGGAACTTCTGTGTCCAAGCACAATATCTTCACACTGTGCTGTTTTGCTGCTGAACTAAATGCACTTTTCCCCACAGCTGGGGCACTTGCTTCAAAATATTCAGTTCAGTATCTTGATTATTCTTTTTTAACTTCATCCTATCTGTTTCAGTATTAAACTGATCTATTAAAAAAGAGGCACCTTTTTCATTTGTGCAGAGATGTTGGTAGCTCGAGAGAAACACTGTAAGTAGTGGACATTCAGTTTTATCATGATTTTCTTGGCTATTTAGAAGGCAGAAGATGCTTCAGGGAGTTTTACACTATTGCTGCACTTGCAGGGCCAGTTGTCCTTTTTCAAGGACAGGTAAGAACTTTTTCAGGAGGGTAAGAACTCGAGGCAGTCACATTCCATGGTTACCCAAGAACTGTTCAGTTTGTACTCACTGGAATTGCTGCTGGGGTAGTGTGACTTACAGGGCTGTACCTTTTGCACAAAATCAAATCAATGGATGCCATGGGAAATCTGTTTCACATGCAGAAGTTTGGGAATATTATTTCTGGCTTTCAGGTGTGCTTATTTAGATGTATTTCCTCGATCTACTTGCATTTTGTTTTGTTGTATGTCTTTTCATTAACAAGGAGTAAGTTTTAAATGGAAGGCAGGTGGAGATATAAAACCTTAGAGGGCTTAAACATGCTGTAAAACTATTGTAGATGTCACTGGATTTTACTAAGTAATGTTCTATTCTTTCTCACACACTCTCTCTGTCACTCCCCCCTTCCCATTTTTTTTTTACATCTACTGTAGCTTTTCAGTTTGGGTTTTAGTTTATAAAAGGCTAGTTCCTTACAGTTCTGCCTGAGTTAATCTTTCTCAGCACTAAGGTGTTAAAATATGAAGATGCTGAAATGCTTAGTATCAAGACTGTAATCTAAGTTCTGAATATACTGCAAAGTCTGTGTTTGTGCCCTCAGGTCACTAGGGGGGAAACTGGTTTGGTTAATATGGTTCCTTAAGCAAAAGTGGCAACCCCTTGTGTTTCCAAACGTCTTGGTCTCATTCCCTGTCTGCTCCTCAATCCCGTTTTTATAAGAGTTCAAGGGATTGAATTTGTTTAGTTTGTAAATATGTTGATTATTCACCTTGTTAAGGTACATGGTTAATGACTGTATGATTGGAGCTGACCCTCTCTCACCTAAATTCCTGTGGAGAAGTTGGCTACCAAAATAGTGCTCGTTACACTCACTTAAAAACAAGCTATTCTTTTCAGTACACTTATAGGAATAAATAAAGCTATGTTTTAATTCATTACTATATTAAAAACAGGATATTTTTTTCAAACTGTCTTTGTACTAATATGGTTGTTGCAATGCCAGATAATCCTGAGCCTTGTTTTAGGAGTTTAATTTTATACAGTTTGAGGTGGATGCTTATTTTTTCAATGTCTCGAGGGAGATTTGAATAAGAACAGTGTGAGAGAAGTTCTGGTGCAGGAGAAATCAAGTCAAAAGAATCTGAAAAGTTCTTTAAAATTATCTGAAAGCTTAAAGCATTAAATATCTGGCACAGATTGGGAATGCGTGCATATAAATCCATACAAGTACAATACATGGATTTATATCCAGATCTATACATAGATCCATATAAATCCAGCCATTTTGATAATTCAAAATAGTCTTACCTCCTGAAATAAAACACTTGCATTTCCCAGGATGCTGGATTGTTAACTGGTGTAGATTCTAAATGGTTTTATTGCCTGGTGACATTTAGTTGAACACACATACTGGCTTACACATGTTTAAGAATTTAATTTGCCCATATCAATTAAAGTATGAATGGAAAGAACTTCATTCTGACAACTGTATATATACATAAATACAAAAATGTATTTGTGTATCTATACATGTATGAAAGCATAGACAAGGTGGAGAAATAAATTATTTACAGCATTTTTGAAAATAAGATTGAGAAACAAGTGATTCCAAGATACTTGTATTAAATGTTGATCCTCCTTGCTATACTGAGGGAAATAATTTATAAAGGTTATTGAAAAATGTGACAATCTTTACTTTGGGTAAAAATCTTGACTGCTTGTCCATAGCCAAAATATCAATTTTGTATGTGTCTGTGCCTGTGTACATACATACTCATGCCCCGTAGACACTGTCCTGAATCATGCCTTGATTTAACAAGCTAAATTATTGTAGACTATGTAGTATTATGGAAGTCTGGAAAGGTATAAAGCAGATTTGCTAAATCATGAAAAGAAGGAACAGTTGCTGTTGGGACTCATGTTGGTCACATACTGCATTTTAATTTACTAAATAGGAATTTGCTTGATAATTCTTTGCAAAAGTTTTTTAGTATGAGCCTGTTAAAGTTGTGTCTCTCGCTGTCCCATATTCAAGTTTGTCACCAAAATTGTCTGGTATGAGCGGAGTGGAAATGCTGCTTGTGAAGTTGGGTCACACAGTTGCATAATTGGGACTTTTCATTTTTGGCAGATGCCAATGGAAACGTTGACCTTTGTGCACCCTTTTTAGAAAGATTTGGATTGTAGAATATTTGCTTCAGTGCCTCTCTTTGATTTAGTATTTTTAGGAACGTCCATGTTTAGACATCTTGAAGGTTGTGTTGGCTCATGTACATGATTTAGACAATTGGTACTTGGATTGTCTCTCTGGTTAGTGCTTAAACTCATTATGTCACCTGGAATTCAAGTGTCATCTTCAATCCTTCGAGTTTGAGAAATCTCTTATTTAACAATTAGGAAACTTTGAAAGGATATTTTTTTCTCCCTCTTTTTTATTTTATTTTATTTTTTTTTAAAACCCAAAAATAAATGAAACTTCTAAATCAGCACAAATCCATATCAGGAGACTTTTCATGTCTGGATGCAACAAAGAATTTTCCTGTCAGTGTCACACCTCAGTCGTATCAAAAGAAATGCCAAAATAGCTTCTAGTTAGAAATGTGCAGTTGGTGGTAATTTGCACAACACAAACTTCAAGGCACAGTAAGGACAATTACAAACAAATTAGAGGATCTACAAATGGATTTGTTTTAACATTAGCAAATATAAAAAATTATGTTTGTTTTTATTGATTTAGATTTTAACCAGGACTGCACAGGACCTTTGCTGTGGAAAAATATCAGGCCACACTAATTTTGTGGTTAAAAGCTGAGTGAGAGTGTAAACAGTCTACAAAAATGTACTTTTAATCTGAATTATTGTAATGTTGTTATGTCAATATAAAAGATTGCCTTGCTTTTTTATAAGAGTCATTCTGTATCAATGCATTCATTATAAATAGTATATTTGTAAATAAGCTGCCACTGAGTCTTTTCAAAGTTTTCTAGTATTTCTAGTCTGACATTAACCTGGATGTAAGTCTACTTTTGGAGCACCTCAAATCATTAAGAACTGCTTTCTCATTATATACTTATCACTCTTCCAAAGTTCTCAAAATACAGATTTTGAGGTAGAGCAATTACAGGAAACTTCAAAAGTTGGATGATAGTAGCTTCTTTATTCAGGGTTGTGTAGACTGGAGACCTTATAGCAAATATTGGTAAGAAATTTTATATTCATTTTGGTATGTTTTAGTAGGGCATGTAGTAAAAAACACAGCTTTTTCTCTGATGGGGAAAATAAATCGTGGATTTTAGTGCAAAATGCATTTCAGCAGCAACAAAATTAAAGTAGGTATAGAATTGCGATGCCTAAAAGACAGACACCAGCATTTAATCTTCAGGTTTAATAAAAGACAGTATTGCCAAGCTGCCATGGCACTGATTAAACTGATATCTTCCAGCTCTGTCAAGCTCATTGCACAGACTGCTTCAAGAAATGCTGACATCGTGCCCTACAAACAAACAAACAATAGGCCAGTGTCCTTGGAAGTCAGCATAAAAAGACCACAGGAGTTTGGACATGAGGAAGGAGGAAGAGGAGTGTAGCTGGTGGCTTAAAAAAGCTGGAAGCAGCTCTCATAGTGTGCAGCAGTCACTTGTGCAATAATGAGTGCTTCTGTCATTTCATCAGGTCCCTGCTGATTTAAAATCAGTAGAGGGTCTGATCAAAATACCTAAATTTTGGTCTTTGAGGTGAGTCAGTCCCTGTAACCATAAGTGATCCGACAATCTGAAAACAAGCCAGTCTCCTCACCAGCAGGGCAGTCCTGTGCTGTGATGCTGGCCCACCTGCCCTCCACCCCTTCTGACAGGGCTGTGCAGATGTGCAGCTCCTCTGCTCTGCTGCTCCAGACCTCGCCAACCACACTTTGAAGGGCTTGCAAAAAGGAAACAGCATCTGCATCACTGCGTTTAGTAGCCTTGATTGATGAAGCAAATTCACAGAAGAAACTTTATTTTTAATTTTTTTTTTTAAATTTTACATCTCTGGCCTCTGCAACATCCTGTGTCTAATAATTCTACAATATAATTATGTGCTGGGTGAAAAAGTACTTCCTTTTGTTTGTTTCGAGCCATGCCACCTTATTTCATTTGGTAACTCCTAGTTCTTGTAGAACTAGAAATTTATGAACAGTTTTTTTCCTGTTCATCTGCTTTTTACCACTCTTGAAAGGTTTGGGTTTATTTTCCTAAATGGCAGCATTTTTTCTCCAAGTCACAGAGATCTAGTTTTTTTAGCTTCTCATCAAACAAAACCTCTTCCATTCTCTGGTAATTCCTGCTGCCTTTCTCTGTGGTTTTCAGCTCTGAGTCCTTTTCCTAGTTCGTGACCTTTAACAACCTCTTTTATTCTTTGTGTACTTCTTTGTGAAATAAAAGTACAGTTCTGTTATGAAAATGAAAGTTGAGTGGGTGATAAAGTTTAGTACTAAGTTCTGGTGAGGAATAATCCCACCAGGCAAGGATCAGATTGGGATTTATACTTCAGATGCAGGCCACCCTCTGCCGTAATTAATTGTTTCTTCTGATTAGCTATAACTGTCTTCCATCATCTCTTCCAACAAGGTATAAAAACTAGAATTAATAGGAAATTTTTCATAGTGTGCTGATTTAAATAATGCCAGGATTTAAAATACTCTCTTCATGCTAGTAAGAGTTCATTGTTTCGGAAGATGTGACTTTTGAATATTTCAGCTGACCTTTTTAAACTGTCAAAGCCCAACATTTTCTGAAAATACTGGGAAATTTCTGGTGTTACTTTCTTTTTGAAAAAGACATTGGAGACTGCACTGGTTGGGTTTTATTTTGTTCCTTGAAGTGTTTGTAGAATGCTACATAAGAAAGTCACAGTTAAAAAAGAGAGAAGAAAAGGAATCTTCCCTGACCCTTCCATGACAGGGAGCATCCTGCCAACAATTGGTGTCAGCCAGGGCTTGGCAGCCACCTGGACTGGGGGAACTTTCTGGTTGTGACCACTTTTTGTTCAGATGGTTGAAGTGAGCACCTCCACATGAGCCTGGCCTCAAGCACCATGCTATCTGGCTCTCACTGAGTGAAAAGTGAAGGATGTGTCTTGTTTCTGCCACCCCATGTCCTTGAGGCTGTACAAAAGGCCTCAGAAACATGCAGATGGTGTCTTGTGTGTCTCTGGCGAGACAAACAGATGACATGTTTGTGCCATTAATCCAGCCCAAGTGCTTCAGGATACCCAATGTCCCAGCACTGCTCTCCAGTGACAAGTCCTGCTCTCCACTGGTGGGAGTTGAGCATTTTAGATACCCACTGTATGTTGTATAGTGTACAAATACAGCATAAAATCTGAACACTGGGCAGCTCTACAGAGCATACCTGCTGCTGTGAGCTCTTTGTGATGGCCATGGTAGAAAAAAAGGTGTTAGAGGGCTGGAGATAGCTTTGATACAACAGGAACAGGCTGAGTGCCTTGAAAGCTAATTTGTTTCGTTTTCCCAATCCATCTCAGTCAAATAAAATACATCATCTCTTCGTTCAACCCTTGCCTCTCTTTGGATTGTAAGAGGGGGAGATAATTTGATTACCAAGATCAAATGATGATGTTTTAGAGGAGGAGCCATCTGGAGTTTCTGAGTGAGCAGCTGGCAGCCTGGGCTGCACAGTTAATGATCTGACTATGTGCCTTGCAACTATTTTTTTCTGCTGCAAAACCTTTTAAGAGTCTTTAGAGATCAATCTACCCCACTGCCTCCAAGTAGGATGCTATCTGCAAAATTGCAGACAAGTGTTCCCTTTTAAAAGCTCTTTCCACAACACCCTCTTTTTCCTTCCTATTAGTAAAGTATTTCTTTGTTACAGCTCATAATGAATCCTTAATTTGCTGTAGTTTGGTACTTGGCTTTGCTTGTCCTGCTTTCTTACAGCTGTACTGCCTGAAGTGATTTACAAACTTCATGTGGTCAGTTTTAATGGAAATACATTTTTTCATTGAAAATCTTAAGATGTTTGAAAACAGCCATGGTAAAGATAGTGCAGTAAAGCTCTTCTCTCCATATGACCCAAGATTTTTGCTAGCCTTTCATCTTTTTTGGTCCTTGCCAAGTAATGTTAACTGAGTGGGAAGTTACAACTAACTTAGAATTATCTATCCTTGCCAGAGCAGCAGTGGGCAAGAAATTTAACTAGGTATGGAGCTTCTGGTCAGTGATGCAGCTCTGATTTCAGGCTTGTTAATAATCTCCAAGTCAAGCACTTCTTTTTAGGCCTGCCAGGCATTTTCAGCCTCCCAAAAAGCCGCATCAGACAGTGCCATGTGGTTCTGATGTGGGGGACCAGAGAGAGTCCCAGCAGCACCAGGGAGTCAGAGATTTGCCTGGAAAGACTGGAAGGCACCGGAGGCAATTCCCTAAAAGCAAGTTGAGCCAAGTGGAGAGCGGGTGGTACCCTGCCAGCCTCTCCAGATTGATGCTGTTGGTAGCCCAGGCTGCAGCTCCAGGCACAGCCAGGCAGGAGAGCACAGCCAAGATTCTTGGGTCTGTGGCTCCACCAGATGGATGGTCCTGAGGCCAGGCCACTGCTTTTTCTGAAGAAGCTTTTGGAAGTTGGGGAGGGTTAGTGTCACTTTAAAACAGAACCATATCTGGAAGTAGCAGAATCCCCCATGAGAAGGAGGGGCTTCTCTAGCATTGCTTCTTTTTCCCCTGGGAGCTCTTCAACTCCCATCAGCTCTGATCTCAGCCTCTCCACTTGTGCTCTTACCTGCCAACTCTCTTATTTCAGATTTCACTCTTTTGCCAGCACCCAGGTATCTCACCCCCATGCCTCCCACACTGTGCTGAGCTGAAGTAAGTGGAGGAAGTCAGGGAGAGCAAAAAGATGGTTTAGGACCAGTGACTTCTGCCCCATGTACTTGTTGGTGCAGCTAATTCTTCTGAACTTGCTTTGTATTGGTTATGAGCCCCTTTTTTCCAGTTCTATTGCAGAATGGAAACACCAAGAGAAAAACAGGATTTGGGAGCAGATGGCTGGGAGAGAAAAATAAAAAAGATGGATCAGCTACACATGACACAGCTGTGCATTGCTGTACAGCTTCTCTGTTGGCTCCTTGGACACAGCCAGGTTTTTACATTGTGTCTCAGAGTCCCTGTAAAGGGATTGACGTCTGAGTACTTGCCAGATAAAAGATTTGGCTAGGGGTACTTGTCAAGACTCAGAAAGGAATGAATTATGATTAAATGGCAATTCTGTGGCCAATCTGTGCTCTAAACCATTTAGGAATAAGGATGGATGGTTTCATTTTTGAAGTGACACAGAATACTTAACAGTCCGGTAAAGAGTTCTGAAATATGTGTAATGCTTAATAATATTCATCACTTCTGCTTTAGGAAAACCCACATGCTCCCACAGTTAAATTGTTAGTGAAGTATTAATAAGAAAATTACATTCTCATTTCATATGGACATGTAATTCCCCAGAGATGTTTAAAAATTTACATTTTTAAAAGATATTTGTTAAAGTTGCCATGATTGCTTTTTACCATTTTTGTCTTTTGCTCTGCTTAAGGAAAACTGAAATTGGATTGTAGTGAGGAATTAATGGTGTTCTTCAGTGACTTCAACTCCAGAGGACTTTGGTGGCCTGGCAGGGTGTCCCAGTCCAGGAAACCCTCCTAGGAAGCACGTGAGCCTGGTGGCTGGGTGGGTAGATCAACAGGGCTCCTCAACAAAATGGTTTTGAGGTGCTGTCAGTTAAAGCCAGTTGCAGCAGCAGTGAGCTGCCTTTCTGAAGATTTGGGGGATATTTTTAGCCTAGCTAGAATGAAAGGGTGCTGAGATTTCAGTTGTGCTGTTTTCCTGTGCGTGTCTGAGGGCACTGGTACTACGCCTCTGGAAGTGCTTGGATGCTGTATGGCCATTTCCACTTGGTCGTTGTTGCCCAGAAAATGGCTTGGCCTCAACAAGTGGAAAGAAAGAGTTCAGGATGGGTTCAGTGCTCCCTGTCTGGGGAGCTCCAGTGTTTCTCATGGATTGCTTTGCCTCTTGCTCCTACTGCCCTTGCTTTTCACTGGGTCTGACAAGCTGAACAGCAGAATATACATGAAGTAGCAGAGATTCCTCCTTTCCCTTCCCTCAGCTACGACTCCCATCGGTTTTTCTTGGAGTGACAGAGGGTGTTAAAGACACCAAGCCTTGTGAAAATGAGGATGGCGTCCTGTGTTTATGGGAGCACTGACCTGCTGTATCCTTCATCAGAGTGCAAAGCCGAAGTTGTGGCAGAAGAATCTGCTGTTGTTCTGTTCAGGGTTGAAAATTACTTCTCAGGGAAAAAAAAGTAAGAGTTTGCAGCAGCAGAGATTAATGCTTACTGACATGTGCTCAGTTTTCTGTTACACTTCAGGGAATGACATGGATTATTTTGTATTATTTTGTATGGCAGGAATTTCCCTTGGTACCTAGGATGCTTCCAGGGAAAAGGAAAATCTGAGCTGAAAATCTGCAAGTGGAGATATAGTGCTTCACTCAGCCTGCCTTCTCTAAGTGCTTTGTCCTCATTACACATTACCACCCTTGATTCCCAGATAGGATAAATGTTTCCTGGGGAGAGAGCCAGTTTGTATTGCTGAAAAGCAACTGACAGTGCTGAATAAGCAAATACATCAAAAGCTGGTGTTTAAACTTAATTTGAGCCTCTCAGGGAAAAAATAAGTTGTACCTTGCTATCTGTAATATCCCTATGCAATATTCCTGTGACTGTGCCTTGCAATCTGCAATACCCCTGTGATTGTGCCTTGCAATCTGCAACATCCCTGTGCAATCTGCATAGGCTAATTGTCTTGTAGGCAGTGTGGGAATGAGCACAGAAATGATGATGGATGCAGAATCTGCAAACCACCGTGAGGATGGAAACTCTGGCCCTGGAGAGAACCCTTCATCCTCTGCCCACCAGATGAAGATCATTTTGCTCTGGTTTTGGCTCGCCTGGCTGTCATCACGCAGGCCAGGAAGGTGTTGGACCCTGGACCAGCTGGAGTTCAAATGTGGGGCAGCACTTGGCCCTGCTCTGGGCTGAACCTGCTGTGACCTCCCCATTCTGGGTAGTCTCCCTGCAGAGGCAGGTGCCCTCTCCTTCCCTCTCCTGGAGCAGATCGTGTGCAAGCATTCCTGCCATGTCCAAGTGGGTGGATTGTGGCCGGGATGTGGAAAGGAGGCCTGGCCTTGGTGGAACTCTGCCCTTTGGCATGGCCTGATGGCAAAGGGGCAGCACAGGGAGAAAGCAGCTCTGGAAAGCAGATGAAAGCAAGCTGTCCCCAGCACCCCAGGTACTTGTAACACCCAGCTGAGTCCACAGTGAAGATTTTCCCTTAGAGGTATGTGTCCCTTTCCACCTTTTTTCCTCTACTCATTACACCCTTGGTTAACAATTCAGCTGAGGTGGGGAAGGAAAAGTCTCAACTCGGAAGGGCTCTGCTCCCCATGACGTTTTCCTGGGAGCTTGGCTCAGCCCGTGCTGGGTTTGATTGCCAGGAGACCTGGGTTTGCCCTGCTGTCTATGCTTACTGTCCCCTTGGGTGCGGGGGCCATTCTGAGGAGGGGCGGGGGCAGGAGCAGGGGCGGGGGCAGAAGAACTGCTGCCTGGGGGAGAAATTACAGGAGCCTGTGGGCTACAGCCAGCATGGGGACAGCGGGGACACAGCGGCACGGGGTGGGCAGTGACCCCTCTGGGAGAGGAGTCAGCCTGTGCAGAGGAGTGTTTATACAGGGCCATGATTTAGGACTGGGGGACTTTCAGGGCTCCGGATGCTGCCTGTGTCCTCCTCTGTGTCCCCAGCTGAGGCAGCTGATCTAAGCGGGAGGAGCTGGTGCAAAGCACAGTCTCCTTCCAGAGCTGCTGCATTCCTGGATGGCTCCTCGGTGTTATTTGCTTTTGCCACTAGATGGTGAAGTAAGGAATAAGGGAAAACACAGGAAGTCTCGCTGTGTTCCCCGGCTGCCTCCCTCCCCGTGAAACCACGCTGACGTGCTCTGCTTTCTGGGAACCCGGCAATTTCAGGCAATTATTCCCTGGACATTTTATACAGCTCAGCCTTCAAGAACTGCTGCTTCTACCCTGACTCTTTGATCTTTTTAACTCCAGTGCTGCCACCCTGCATTGATGTAGACACGGCAAGCTGTGTTAAACACAGATGGCAAACCTGCCTGAGGCAGGGATGTACAGAAAGCTGTCTCCTGCTGTAGCAATTTACTTTGGTCTAGTTTTTGAAGAGGGTGTATGATCTGCTTCCCTTTTCCCGCGAGGGCCTGAACCTGCTGTGAGACTCACACCTTGGCAGGTGGGAATTGCAATCACTGCATGGCTGCTCTCTGTTGTGCCATCTCTTTTCAGAGCTGTTTGCTTCACTGGAAGCTTTGCTCTGGCTGTGCCGGAGGAGTTTGCTGGGGATGGGTGATGGACTGGAGAGTTACAGCTCACCTGGGGCACTCCTGCCTTCGCAAGAGGAATTGAATGAATGTTGATGACGGCAGCACCTGGCCCAGAGGTAGCAAAGTACATGGTGGAGAACGGGGAGGGAAAGGGCAGGCACACACGTTTGGGCACTGGGGAGTGGAACTTGAAGGAATGAGTTACTCCTCAGCTGAGTAATTGAATGCCAGCATCTCCCAGCTGGGAAATTAAATGCTTTAAAGGGACATGATCTCAATTTTGTGTTAAACATAGGCTGACTCTGCTCATGAAGGGGAACTTGTTGAGCTGCAGAAACTGTATTGCTTTCATTTAGGGAAGGTTATAAGGTGCCCAGCCTTTCTGCTGTCTGAATACTGGCCTGGATGCCCAGGATGACCTGCTTTTCATAGAATCATAGAATGGTTTGGGTCGGAAGGCATTTTAAAGGTCATCTAGTCCAATCCAACTCCCCTGCAATGAGCAGGGAATCTTCAACTAGATCAGGTTGCTCAGTGCCCCAAGCAACCTGACCATGAACTTTTGGGAATGGGGCATCTACCGCCTCCCGGTGTGAGCTGTTGCAGTGCAGGCTTGGAGAGCCATTCCCTTTGTGACTGGCTGGAACCCTGACCTGCTTGCCCTGGTTCAGGAGTGTGGCAGTGCTTCTGGCTTGGGTATTTCTTGCTGGACATTGCTGCTGAGGGGAATCTTTGCACGGGAGCAGATCAGGGAGTGCCCACAGGAGCAAGGCTGTGTGTGGGCAACCTCCAGGCAGGAGTGGGGCCAGAAACTGGGGAGTATCACCTACCCTAGGTCTGGCCAGGGCTGCAGGGATTTGGCTGTGTTTTCACTGTGTTTTGGCTATGTGGTCCCTAGGTATGGAAAAAGCCCATTGTAGTCTGGTACAGGGTTTTATGAGAGGCAATGACTCAGTCCCCTGAATGAGATAGTGAGCAGTATGGAAGGTCTCTGTAGTATATTAGGAATGGTCCATAGACGGTTTGGTTTATTTTTTACTATGTTTCCACTGTTCTTGGCTAATTTCAGTGGGATCCATCTTGTGAGCTGGCAGGCTGGGAAGCTTGGGGAGGGGAATGGAGCTGCTCCCCAGCACTGAGGCATGGCCCCCTGGTGTTTAGTTCTGGCCGTGTTGCAGGATGCAGTGAGGAAGGAGAAGTCCCAAACAGGGAACTGAATAAAGAAAACAACACTTCATAAAAACACACTCCCCTCGTGCTTGGCACAGAGGTACGTGTGTGTGTGTATTTGTGGGTGCTGCAGAGAGCAAATGCACATTTCACTCTCCCTTCTCCCACAGGCATTGAAGTGCCCGAGGGACACAAGCCAGTAACATGCAGACAGCCAGGGAGGTTTCTTGTGCATCGCTCCCCCTGCAGTGCTGAAACGAGCCTTTTATGTTCCAGAGGCCACCGTGACACCAGGCAGAAGCAAGAGGGAAAATACTGAACAAATAAACCAGAGGCTTGCATGAGCTCAATCCCCATGTCAGCCTCACCCCTGACTCTGCCACGCTATAATCTGTAGCATGGAAATGTTTCTTTTGGCTGTTGGTTTAGGGCTGTGCAATCAAATCTGGTAGTTAAAATCCTGCTGAACAGGGCAGGCAACCTGAACAGCAGAGGAAAGGCAAGCAGAGCTTTCAAGTTGTTTGCAAAAAAAACCACCTGAGAAGCAGGTGGTCACACAGCATCCATCTTGTGTGTTTTGAGCCTGCTGTCTGCAGATGGGGGGAGTGAAGAACTGCCACTGTAGGTAATATTCAGCATGTCTCCTTTCCTTCCCCTCTGAACATCTGATACCATGGCAGCATCCCTGCTCACAAGGGGATTAGGTGCTAGCACGGACCACTGCTGCAGCTATCCATTTCCTACTGATTTATTCAAATAACTTGGAAAAGTACATCCAGCAGCTGAGTTCAGAAAAACTCTGTTGAAAAACATGCCTGGCCCTGCAGGAGTTATTGCTGTGAGATCTGTGAAAAGAGTAAACTCCAAACTCTCACATGCAGCAGGGGTGGGGAATGGAAGGGCTGTGGGTCTGAATGTGTGTTGGAGGAAAAGTGCCTGGGGTCTCAAAGCAGCTCGTGGGGTGGCCACACTAGACAGTTTTTGAATTTAATTTAGAAATAGGAGGAAAATAGGAATCACAACATTTGAAACTGGAAATGGATGGTGTGCTTGCTGTATTACTTTGCAGTGGCAACATCATAAACCCAGCAAAGCCAGGTTTGCCTGCAGAATGTCTGTGCCTCTTCCCTGATAGCTCCTATGCTGTTTCTCTTTCTGGGGTTAACACAGTGAAAAGGAAAACCATTTTTTTGTGTGACTTGGGTGCATCTCTGCTGGCTTGTCCTGGACCTGTGTGAAAACTGACCAAATTGAAGCTGCTGTGAAGGGCTACTCAGTCATTAGTCCACAGGGTGTGACAAGCCACGGGATTTCAGTGCCTTACTCCCAAGGGTAACTGAACAGTTAGTAAGGCAAATCCTCCTGAAAGACACCCTGCTTTGATACATTCAGATAAGCCCAGTAGCATGATCAAAATACACAGCTACAACAAGGGCTTCCTTCCATGGATATGCAAATATTGAGATCAGTGCAAATCACAGACCTCATGCAAAGCAAACTGTGGCTGCTGTTTACCTCCGGGGGCACAGCACCCACAGCTACAAGGCTTCCCTCTTTTATGCTTGTGTTAAGTTGCTCTTGAAAACTTCTGCTGAGCAATAATTGCTGCACCTTGTTCCAATGGTTGCCCCTTTCATGTGGTCCCCCTGGAGTCTGTGCTGCCATGCCTTGACATAGTCTTAGGTTTGTCCAGTTGCTTAGGCCTGAACCAGACTGTCTAAAAAGCAAGCCTCGGTCCTTCACTGTATTTTTTAAATTTTTCCCTGCCAGAATCTCACTGCTCTTCTGGAAATAAACAGTTCCTGGGGCTGCTTGCTCAAAACACACATTTTGCAGCCTTCTTACCATAGCGATTCTTTCCGGAGATTCTCTCTCCATATGTGGTTTGCTTCGTGCTGTGAGCAACTCTGGGACCGCATGAACGTTTCTCAGCTCCTTCTCCCCGAGAGGCAACAGGGGAGGGTGGTCCTGGTTTCCTGCAATGGAGACCATGCTAGAAGCGATGCTGGAGTTGAGGAGTGGAAGAGATGTATAAACATGGAGGCAGCATGCCTAATTAATGACCTGAAACCAGCCGTAAAGGTCAGTTTGTTTGCGGGGGCCGCGCTCGAGGCACGCGTGCTGAACGCGAGCTTGGCGAGGCCGCCACGGAAAGGGCACTGCTGCCCTCCCGGGATGGCAGCTGGCGGACAGGGAGCCATCACAGGAGGCCTGACAGCCTTCAGCCTCACTCATTAGTGTGCACCCAGGCCACCCCCCCCTTGGCTGGCGAGCCCGATTCCTCGTGGGGGTCTGCTGAGAAGCCAGGCTGCTTTCTGGGAAAGGGCAGGCTCCTGCAGGTCTTTGGTGTGGGATGCTGCAGAGAACAGGCTGTTTTCTGGGCTGTCTTGTCAGGCACTTGTCAACTGAGTTTGATCTGCAGAGTCTTATTACTCATATTAACGCTGTCAGCAGCACGCATGCAAAAATTGAGTGTCTGGGTGCAAACGCCAGGGAATTGATATAAAAATGTTCTTTGCTGGCTGTTTTTCGTCCCTGTGGAACTTTTCTCTACAGTCTTCCAGGGGCTAAAAATTCAAGTTTCTTGCCTAATCCCAGGACTCTGGGAGTTAAGGCTTCATGAATATTACAAATTATCATCAAGCATGGTATAGACTTGTAAAGACAGCTGTCCTGTAGGACAAGGTGTGCCATGGGTTGTCACGTGAGATCTTCAGGGTACTTGCCAGCCCTTGCAATTTCTGACCAGCCTTCATCTCAACAATTGTGCAGAGCCATGAGATAACCTGCAGAGAAAATCAAGGGGAGACAGCATTACTGAGTCACTTTGCAGACAGCGCTGAGCACTTCTGGTGTCACAGAGATGTCACATGCACAACAATGGTGGCACTGAGAGGAAAGTGCCTTTGATGAGGCAGGTTTTCTCCCTCTCTGAGATGAACACAATCCTATCCCAGCTATTCCCCACTTGCAGAAAGCTCTCTTTCTAGTGGTGCTTCTGGGACAAACCCTTCTCTTCAGGCCTTTGGCCTCGTGTTCCCCTCAAGCTCTTTGTTCAGCAAACTGAACTGATCAAATCTGCTTTTGCCATGCAGTGGATCAGCAGCAACACTGTTGGCTGTGTTGAGCTTCAGGCAGACTGAGGGTGTCTAGCTACAAAAAGAGACAAAAAATCAAGGCAGTTGGTCATGCTTTGTCATTTAAATCTGCATTCTGTCTGTGTTGGGGAATGCAGAGAGCATGGAGGGAAGGCAGGGTGTTTCCAGAAAGGCACCATCCCAGGTCTGAGCAAAGCATCTCAGACAGTCCCTGGTGACCTTAGTGAAGGTGAACTGTTAGAACTGGGATCAAACTGATCACAGAAGGGGTTGATCATGCAGGCAGGGCACAGCCTGCACTCTTCCCTGTCTGGCTCCTTCCACACAAGCAGTGACCAAGGAGGCTTCTGCCAAGAGTGATGAAGACTCCTTATCTGAGGAAGACCCTCTGCCAGGCAGAGCAAGGCATCCTGCAGAGCACAGCAGTCCCCTGCAAACAGCAGAAGGCAGGAGGTGTTCACAAATTCCAGGATATCTTTGACCTCTCACCTGGCCTTGCCATAGACTTAGGTGACTTAGTCCTCTCATCCTTCCAGTGAAGTCTGTGGTTGTATGTCACATTTACTCTCAGAGATCTTTTCTGTGAAAATGCCAGTCATCTTGGGTTCAATTTACAGGTTTTAAGTTACTCTTTGCATTTTTCCCTTTTCCCAGACACACCAGTGCAGTGGGCTCTGTACTCACTTGCTCAGGCAATGGGATTCCCCCTCATTTTCCCTCACTCAGCCCTGTGCCAGTCCCAGAGGCTGTGCTCTCTGGCTCCCAGACCCTGTCTCTCCCATTCCTGTTCCCTCTCTTGGGCGTCACTGCTCCTGGGCCTGGCTTATAACACGGGGACAAAGATGACAGTTCCTCCCTGAAGGCTTTCCTCTTGCAGAGGAAATCGGTTCATTGGCCTGAACATTCAGCACAGCGATTGAGAGCAGCCTGAATCTGGAGCACCAAGCGAGCATCACTACAACCATCTGAAAAGGAGGGAAAAGAGGCCACGAGCGAGAGGATCGGGGCTGGAGGCCGTGTGCTCTGCGGGTGAGTGATCTGTGCGTGCTGAGAGCCGGCAGCGTCGGGGCTGGGGGGGATACCTGGAGCGTCACTATTGTTCCTTTGCTGTTTCAGAGCTTCCACGCTGCTGCTGCAGCCATGGAGGTGGGTGATGCCAGCCCCGGTGCT
>VZSE01007033.1:34892-62346 GCA_013398275.1 Promerops cafer
GCCTTTTTCAAGCAAAAATTCTAATTGATATTATCTGTTTCATTAAAATCAACTTATTTGCTTTTTTTCTTGGTCTTTTCTCCTTTTTCTTTTCCTTCCCATCAACTGGGGGGTGGGGGGGGATTGCGGGGAGGTGAAAAATTCCCTGCACGCTATAGCAGTGTTTATGTTCTGCGAGGCTCAGATGTCTTCCTCCAGCTCTTAGCTGACAGGAGCGGTCTGTAGATTCTGACTGTAATCCTGCACGTGTGCTCAGAATCCAGCCTGGAAAGGAAAAATAATTTCCTTTTCCCAATTACTTTGCTTTTGTTTGCAGTTTGGGAACAGCAAAAGCTTGTATCCCATGGACTTCAAAGAGACAAGCCAAGTAAATGCAGGGACTTTTTAACAGAACAAAAATAAACAAAAACCCCTGTCAAAGACTAACTCTATCAGTATTGTCTACACACTTGCAGTATTACATAAAAGCAATAAAAGTTTGTAATTGCATCAGAAGAATAAAATGTTAGGAGTTGTTAGACAGCAAATAGCATACACAAAATACAAGACAATGATACTGTATCTTTAAACACTTGCATGCACACCCAACACCAATTGAAATATATCTTTATTTGTATTACCTTAGCTTTTTATTTCATTCAACAATCAGTTTTCATTTTTTGCCTTCCAAATCTTTTCAGTCTGAATGTCGCATCGTCTGCTGGAGTCTAGATCTGTGTATATCTGCACTATCTCATTGATCTCTAAAAAGTGACATTGATGCCAACTGCCAGAGCTGGTACCCATGCCATCTGCTAGTGACGTCACGGGGCAGAGAAAACCACGTGAGCCTTTCTCCTGGGACCTTCATTCTGCACTGATCATCTGGCATCCCTCTAAGTGGGTACCAGCATTCATGTATCAACACAGAAGGTTAGACTGATAGAAAAAAAAAAAGACAAAAATTCTGCACCAGCATTTCACATACAGTAGGTGCATTTCCACTGTAGTTGCTTCTTTTTAGCAGTCTAGCAACATGGATAGACATGCCAGCATTTGGTGCTATCCCTGCCTACAGGTACAGCTGCCCTCTGGTTGTTAATATGGCATTGTTTGTATGAGAAATGCTGTCTTGTATTGATCTGAATCCCTCCAGTGCACCTGGTACCCAGGGACAAAAAAGAAAAGGCAAGGAACGGAAGGCAGTAATGGGGATGTGATGCTGGTGCTATAACACATAGCACAGTCACAAAAAGTAGTTTTTGTGTGATGCTGCTGGGTGTGATTTTTGGGGTGTGGGGTTTTTTTGAGTGCAGCTTGTTGCCCCAGAGCATAGAATAATAGGAGCAAACCTCATGTCATCTGTAAGAAATCCTTCCTTTGCATCCCTTGGTGGTTTTTGACATTGCAAAATAAAAGAGGCATTTATAGAAAACTGGACATACAGCATGAAGGTTTAACAAATCATGCCTTTTTTTCTGAAGCATGTGGCAAGGCTCACTGACCTGCTCTGGCATGTTGCAATGTGACTGGGGTGCACCTGCTCAAAAGTGCAGCTTAGGATTCTTGAAGGGTTTGGCCCCTGCCATATTTTCTCAGTCTGCCTGGCCTTTTTGTGAATGTTTCCCCAATATCTCTTTAAAAACTGAGTTATTCCCTTTGGAAAGCTCCTAAAAATCTCCCCCTGCTCTTCTGTTTTTATGCCTAGCTTCTCCTTTCTTCATGTCCTTATTTCTCATGTCAGCTGCCTCTCCTGTGCTCCCTGCTCTTCCTCCTTTAACCCTTTTGTCTTTCTGTTGGCAAAACAGTGTTAAATGAAGCTGACAAAGACTCTTAGCTCAGCCTTGCAATGGAGCTTATGACAAACTCCACCCTCGTGTTAGGGGTTTGTGGTTTTTTTAATTTAAGGAGTGGCATGTCACATATAAGCAATATCAAGGGAGTCACCTTAGAAACAATCTTTTTTAAAATTTGGTTTCATTATTATTGCATATCACTGGTTTTTTGTAACTAAATAATCTCTATATTAAAATAACAAGTGGCTGAGTATGCTTTTAGTATTAAAATAACCCCTGGCAAAGCTGCTATTGTTACGGGTCCGTGTCAGCATTTCCATTATAAATCCTGGTTTTGAAGGGTTTCTAATTCATCTGTTTTAATTCACATTGGTCCAAACCTTGGCATTAATGTTCTCAGCCCTCATCCAGTTATTTTTTCTTTCACAAAGTTTCATTTAAATATGTTGGGGCATTTTTTGATTAGAGACGGGAACAAAAAATAAGACTGCAGTACAGAACAACACATGTGTGGGAAGATCACGTTTTATACATCTATATGTATGTGCTCAATGATTTTACAGCCTTTCATTAAAAAAAACCTCACCCCAAACCTTGAGGGTTTTTTTGGGTTTTGTTTTATTTTAAAGAAGTAAGACATTCAAGTCACTCATTCTTTATAAAATGCAGGCTTTTTTTTTAGTTTTTGTTTATTAAGAAAAATTTATCTGAAGTGACAAAGATGTTAAAACTTAAGGGGAAACTATTCAAAAAGAGCAAGTGCTGTACTATTCATAGCCTTTGCTTCATTTTTACTGCAAATATTACAGTCTGTGTAACAAAGGAGAGGGTAGAATTCCATTATCCTCAATAGGAATTTTTGTATTAAGATTTATATTGTTAAAGGTTCTAGGGGTTGTCAACCTTTTCAAGGATTTTTCATTTTCAAAGTACTAAAAAATACAAGATAATCTAAAAATGAAAAGTCCTAGAGTAACCAACACTGTTTCAATACATACTAAAAATACCATGAGATACTGAAGGAAAGGTTGACGTTGTAATAGTTCTGTGTTTAGGGAAGAACCAACAAAATTTTCAGTTATATCACACAGCGCCCAAAATACATGAAACTATTTTCTCCATCCTTTTTTATTATTGAAGTAGGTGGTTATTTTTTTAAACAACTCAAATGCATTTTTGGACGTCTTTTATAGTGCTACTAAAACCAAAAATGAATTAGTTTGTGTTGAATTATTCCCTCCATAGGAGTAACATAACAGTTTCACACATTCCTAATCCATCATTTGACCTTTTTAATATTTTCAAATAAATTGTGGAGAAACAAAATAGCTGAGATATCAAGGTTTAAAAAGCCTCTACTGTGCATGCATAATAACTTTTCATAAGGATTTTACTACGCATTTTGTATTATGGATCCATGATATGCAAATAGGTACTGCTGTTAATATGCATTCACAGCATACCCGATAACTGCTGCTTTGCTGTCTACTGTGAATACATGTTAAAAATAATACACAAAATACAGTTAAATGCACTCTATAAAATGGTTGCACAGCACCAAATATATTACAGAACACATATCACAAATTTTTTTTCCTGTACCTGAACTGTCTAGTCTTGAATTAAAAGTGAGTTTATTTCAAATGCAATATTATAATAATACATTAGTATTAATACATATAAATAATAACACAACCAAATATTTATAGATTCATTTAAATAATACTGAGTCATTAAAAGATTTACTCAACTGATACTGAGTTCCAAGGACTGCAGAACCTCCATGGTGCATGAGGAGGACTGACCCAAACTGCACTGCATTCAGTGTGAATCCTTCAAGTTAAGTTCAATATGCTATCATCAGAGCCCTGGGGAATTCCTTACTCTTTTTCTTTTTCTTTCTCCCCTTTTTTTTTTTTTTTTTAACTTTTTAATCATCCTCTCCAACCCTCTCCTAACTGGCCCATACCTCCCCATTTTGCTGAAACAGGAAAATCACATCAAATTAAGGAACTCAGGAACATTTTGAAGTGTGGTAGCCTTGGTCATTCACTGGGCGCAATGGGACCTTGTAGACAGCAGGAAACTGTTCAGTGGGGGGAGGCCAGCTAAATCTTTTTCTTTTATTTGTTTTCTCATCTTTCTAATGTATGCACTAGACATCACTGCAACACAGACACAGTGACAATCATGCCAAACCCAAACTCTGTCTTCCACACTCATGACCTGACATGAGTTTGCCTTCCTGCCATAGCACCCACACACACAGCCCAAACACCAGAGCAATAGCTGCCTTGGGAGTGAGACGGGGGGAAAATGTATGTCTAGTGTATCCTAAATTGCAAAGTCAGACCACAGGGGACAAATACATGGGTAAGAATGAAGAAAACTGGTTCTGGTCTCTTGTTGGGTTTAATGCTAAGGAGGAGGTGGGAACACCTGTTCGGCAGGAGTTTTATGTGTGCTTTTGAGGTTTTGGTTGGTTGGTTGGTTTGAGTTTGTTTTGGGGTTTGTGGTTTATTTACTTTTTTTAAAATTAAATTAGATTGTTTTTCAAAAATACTCAAATGAGGACAGTATCTTGGGCAGGGACCCTAGTCTGCCAGCCTTGGTGAGTTTCAGACTCGTCAGAAAGTGCGTTTCAGACTGGTCCGATTTGGGGCTTTCTTGGTAAAGTTTGGACTGCGTTTCTACGAAATGAGCTGCTGGGGAAAGAACCAGAACAATGTGCCACATGCATGTTGCACTCCAGCTCCTATACTGTGTGCACCTAGCACACCATGGGACCACAGTGATGTGTCTCTCTGTCTGTGAAGACCTGTCCCTCTTCTGCCTCTCCATGTCCCCAATAATGCTGCTGTAGACTGTGGATTTTTTTATGAGGGGAACTTGCTGTTCCCATCAAGTTGACTAAGCACTCTTCTGCCAGTGCTAAGACAATATATGTCCTTCTCCCAGGACAGATTAGAAAACACCAATAAGGACCCCTGGCTTCAGAGAAATAAACTACATTAGCTCAAGATGATTTGGTTCAGTCTGAAAATACAGTTTTTAACCTATCTGCCAATGTGGCAAAATATAAGTGTGTTTTGCATTAGGCCCCCTTCAATAAAGATGTACTTCTTGATATAATCAGACGTCCTTAGTTTCATGTTTTGGATAGGCTGTTAGACACAAAGAAGAAAGAGCTGTAAAGGGGTTAGTAACTCTATTTTAATGGGAGTTAATTGAGTAAAACACTAATGTAGAATCTGAAAATGGTTGCTAACTGTAATTGCTTATGGTCAACCAAAAATAAATTTGTGAACAGAAATTACTCTAAGATTTCTGAAACACATGACTAGAATAGGTCTTATGTAGATACAACATACATTTGGGATAGTGTTATTAATTTTGAGTTACTCCTGGTTCACACAAACATAAAGGAGTTGAGAGATGGTGGAACCAAATAATTTTAAAATAGAAAATATCTTTGTTTTTTTAAAATCATGTAGAAAAGTAGAGGCACAATATGGCCTGTAAGTTTTAGTACCAGATCAAGAGGTGATGTGTACTTTGCAGGAATATGGGATTTAAGGTACTTGTCTCCCTGGGGTAAAATATTCTAGTCAGACCAGACACGTAGCTGTGTCACTTCCTAAAACTGCAGGGTGTTAAGATGATTGCTATTGCTTTGTGGTGTGAAGTAGCCCTATGGTACATCTGAGAAATGGGGTTTTTTCATTCATACTTGGTGACTGGAGCTGTCACACTCCCTGTTACCCTACCTTGAGTATGGTCTGAGATCAGTAAATTTGTAAATATTAGAAGCTGCTGCAGGGACACTTGGCTAAAGGACACACCGTGACACTGCTCAACACCATTCATTCTTTAATGGCAATCTCTGTCAAACAGCTAGTCAGTGATGATGATTTTTCTCCTTTTCTTCTGCTGATGCCTACAGTGATTCACAGGTGTCCTTCCTCTGTGTTTCTATTTTGAGACTCTCTGCTCCCATCAATGCATGATTTTCATGAACCGTGCAGCTAGTCCCTTTCAGTAGACATAGTGTTGCCTGCAATCAAATAAAACAAAACATGCAACACTGTTAAAATAGTGAGATAAAATCAGGTCTTTATTGAAAGCTGTCAGGTGCCCCCATTGTCATGGGCACATCCAGCATTGGATTCCTACAATTTTCGTAAGTTTAACAAATTAGCATATTTAAAAAATATTGTTCAATTAGAAGAGCAGTTGGTTAGGTAATTTCCTCTGGGTTCTGCCTCATTAGAGTTGTTCCAGGGGCTTCTTTGCCCCATTTCTTGTTATGTCTTTTAAGTTCTAGTGGAAAACAAAATGTCCTTGTCAGGCTTCTTCATTTTAAAAATACGACTAAACAGAATTCCACGTATGCATTAGAAGGGTTAGCTTATTATTCTAATGTCTAACAGAAAGGGTAGGAAAAATACCAGGAGCTCTATATTAACTGTGTATTAACAGTCTGCATAGTTGCAAATATATGAAAAAGGTATAAAAGGCTAAAATCTATAGGCATCAATAGTGTGGGTGTGTGTGACTCCAGAAGAGACCTGCATTGCTTTCCCCTTCCCCAAGGAGACCCCAGAACTACGATGTATGTTTTTTCTTCCATAAAGCTAATGGGCTGCTTTCTTCTCCCCACTGCAAATCTCCCTCAGCAAGAGGTGCCTAATGAGATAGTCTCCCTAGATCACCTGCGTAGATGTTCTCAGAACTNNNCCTGCGTAGATGTTCTCAGAACTTTTTCCTCCCTTGCTGCAGTCTTCTCCCTGTGACAGGGTTATCCATCCCACATGGAGTGATGACATGCTGCACATGGTGTGGTCATGCTGAGGCAAAGCCTGTCCAGGAAGTGGTGAGAGCTCTGAGCACATGGCTACAGCACTGACACAGAAGAGCAGAGTGGCCTTACAGAAAGCACATGCCACAAGATGAGCGGTTTGCTTAGGACCTAAGGTCATATATATGTATATGTGTATATATATAAATATATATATATATATTTGCATTCTATAAATTAAATGCAATATGCAATGTNTAAGGAGAAGTAAGCAAGGCTTCCAGAGAAGAATGTATCTACAAGGAAAGCCAAACCCAGCAACTGTCCTGAAAATCAGCTCTGCCTGGCTCCAGCGGGGGGAGGTCATAGCCTACAGACACATTTCTGAGGCCTTCTACCAGGGGACTCCATGTGATACACAGTGTTGCAACAGATCCCCAGCGCTGCAAAAGACAGTGTAAAACTCTCCCCTTCACAAAAGGGGAGGTGCTTAGCCCCTCCCATGTGTACCTGAATGTATATTGACCCATTGAACTTACTTTTGTGGGACCCCTTCACCGAGAAGACCAGAAGAAGGGCAACGGGACATGGTCTGGATCCACAAGATGGTGACTATCTTTCTCTCTCACTCTCTTTCTCCCCTTCAACCCCTCTCCCCCTTCCCTATTTCTTTCTCTCTCATATTTACTGTTAAATAAAATCCATACTATTGACACTGACATATAGTCTCATTTGCACCTTAATTCAGGTAGAGGCACCTCTCTAGTAATTGGATCTTAAAATGCAAGGAAACCAAGAAGTTGAATTAACAATGACTTGACAGAAGTGTAAAATAAAACTTAAGTGTAACATTAGCTTCTGTTGGACAGTTCCCTCCCAGGAAATTATAGGATGCTTTGTAAGGGCAACTTTGTCAATGTTCCTTGCAAACTTTATAAGAAAGTCTGACACTTTTATTATTTGCAGCAGACCTTTGAAACTCAGCAGGGATAAAGTCCTCAGACTAGAGAAGTGACCTCTTTAGCCCCATGCAATTTCTAACCTGGACTAAGTCCAGGTGGGGTGAAAGCTCATATGCAGGAATAATAATTTCCTTCTTCTTATAAGAATGAACACCTTAGGAAAATAAATAAATAAAAGTAAAACCCCCCAAACTTTAAGCCTATTTTGAATGTACACTATTAAAGGTGAGAAGACAAGTAGATGACAGAAGCCAGAGCTACAATTGCCTATGAAACCTCCATTCTCTCTACACACAAGTATGCAGGTAGTTTTCATAACAGCTCAGCAGAGGTGCTTGTTTATAGGAAATAATATTAAGTGTTTAGCAGGGTGACTCAGGCTTATTGTAATGGAAATATATGTTTCTTTTGGTTTGCCTTTTATTATCTGAATTTATAACCCTTTTTTGACAGGACTTTTCCTGAGATACTGGTCTGATTAAGATAAGTAAATTTTCATTCAAAAAGCAAAAAAGCTGTGCAATCAGGCATCCCAAGCTGTTAATGAACTATGGCCTCCCTTACGTTTCTCAAATCTGTATTACACTTTTGACTGGTCCTACCATCCATGATTGCCAAACAGCATTGCAACATGCATGTACTTAAAAACCTACATGCATGTACTTAAAAACCTTACTAGAGATCTTTCCTTATTGAAAAGAGAGGCAATTTTGGATTAAAAAACCAAAAAGGAAAATAAGCAAACCTAAGCTTGTGACAGAATTAAATGTTTATTAGAATGAAGCAGAGAAATGCTAGTTTCTAGGAGGAAAAGGGAGGCATAAGGATCTTACAGCATTGATCCTGAACTTTTTCCAATGATTTAAAATGCTTGACGCAAGTGTTAGGAGTCATGAAGAGTCCAATGTCTATTTGATAGATAAGCCAGAAATTATTTTTCAGAGACATTAGGTGATGTGTAGTTACTGAATCATCTAGCCTTCCTGTTTTTTCTTGTTACACAAAACTATATGCATCTTTCACTGATTTGAAAGCAGTAGAAGGTGGATAGCTATCTATTTTGAAGGATCTTGACTATCTCATTTTACCTCGAGACAAGCTGAAACATTTGAGGTCTTTTACCCACAGGATCAATTTTCCCCTGAGAGTCCTGGAGATTCAATGGTGGAATTCCACTGCAAATAGAACAGGAACTTGTAAAACTGTTTTCTGGATTCTATCCTCAAGCTTCTGCGGAAGTGAAAGGCACAGCTAATTTCATCTTAGCTGTAAAATGGTGCTGAATTCAGATAGGGCTGTAATGATATTTTTCCCAAAATCATTTTGGAAAACCTGATGTTTGAAGAACAATTTTTTCAGCGATGCATGAACAATTCTATTACTGCTAGCTGCAGATCTACTTTCAGAGTAACTGATGCTTTTAATCTTTATAAAAATCCATTGTAATTGTGTTTTTCACCAAATATGCTGATCAAGCAGACACAATGGTGTTGTAAGACATAAATTTATCAGATTCTTAACCTAACAAATTCAATTCTCATATATAGAAGTATACAATTAAAGAAGTAGAGTCAAGAGGGGATTTTACTAACAGCTGCAATAGAGGTTTTTATAAAATACATGGACACCTTCTCAGGAACAGCATTGTCTAAACAATCAATCAAGTTTTCCAAAATCAACATGACATTGTGATCTGCTGTAAAGAGAAGTGAGGTTATCATGCACTTAAGTGCAAGATGAAGTAAACAGTACTTTCTGTAATTAACATCCCTTATGTCTGAGTAATCTCTAAGGAGCTGTGTAAATCCTACAGCTTGCAGCTTCCTTGTCCACCAGTCATCACAAAAATCAGTGCTTCATGCCACAGTTTGAGAACACAGTGTTGGTTTTGAAGGTTACCACTCTGATCTCACCTATCAGGATGTGCAAAGGACATTGCATATCTTCTGGCAGCCTGAAATTTTCATTTCAGTCCTTTGGCTGCCTGAGGACTAGTTTGAATATCCAAATAGTTTAAAACTGCCACGGCCAGAAGGCACCCAGAAGTTTGGCAAAATCCCTTTCCTAAGAAGGGAGCACGGCTTGATGATCCTGAATCCTGCTTGTGTTTCCCCTCTATTGTGCTAGGTGCTGTATTTGCTTTCTATCTAGCTCGTGTGGCCTTTCTGTGAGCCTGCATGTTTAAGCTCTTGAAGTGCTGGGAAAAGTTCATACATAGCATAGTTTGCAAAATGAAACAGTCAGTGGTCAGCAGAAACAGTACTGAAGATGCACATATTTTTGCAAGTTAGAAATCCTTTTTTTTCTCCCGTGGTATTGTTCCCAGTGTTAGACAATATGTATCTGATGTATCTAGCTCTACTTTGGTTTCTTTCTGACAATCTTTAATTCAGTTGCTATTTTTTGAGAAATACGTATAGCAGTTCAAGTCTTATTACTGCAGTGCGTCCAGGAGAGAAAAAAAATTGCACTTAACAAATTGTTCAAAGGCATGCATTCCGAAGTGTACTATGCTGTGTTCAGGGTTTCATTCTTGTGTTTAGGAATTTTATGTGTGACTTGGGTTGAAGTGCGCTTTCTGCCTAGAGAGGCATGCTGGAATCTGCATTCTGCATTTGGACCTGTAAAACATCTTGCTATGTAAAGCCATATAGATAAGATTTCTCTCAAAAGGGTACTTTGCTATGAATTTTGAAGACAGCTGATGTTAGCAGATGGTGACTAGAATAGCCATCTCTCCCAGTATCTCTAAATCCTTAAACAGTGTGAATACAGGCAGTGCAGTAATGATTTGGTGAGGCAACATAGGAAATATGCTTGGCATTATGGCATGAGGCCAAATCCTGAGAGATTCATAGTTCCTGCACTATGTCTTGAAGGCTGGGTGCTGGAAGAATGAAATCTATGATGCTCAGGTTGGTGGGGGTTTGGAGTAAATACTGCTTTCCATTCAATCTGTTATTCATTTGGTTCTTGTGGCACAAGTTAACAATAAGATTTTTTGCAGAGACTGTGCAAATGCTCTTACTCCCACAGAAACAGAAATCTTGATTATGAAGAAGATATTTGCAGTTTGACCTTGTAACATAAAGTATCAAAAAAAAGAAAAGAAAAGAAATTATTTTCTGTCAGAAGAATTTGTTTAATTTTTTGGCAAAAAATTTGTGTTTTAAGTGCACTGTAATGAAATTTCATCCTGAGAATAAGGTACTTAGGAAAAGTAAAATCTTTTTAAAAAATGCATATAATACATAAAATCAAAACCAGAGCAATTCTTTAAAAAAATTATTGATTTGAAGCAAATATTCACTGGAAATTTTTCACTGCAGAATGTACTTTTTTTCTTTGCTTTTGTTTCATATCTGAAGGAAAGAAAATTTTAAAAAGGGATCTTTGTTCAAAGAAAGGAATGTTTCAGTTTGCCTAATGTACTGAAATCTCTATTGCACCTGGCTTAAATCATTATTTCCAAAAAGCAAACCTCTTTTAGCCATGTATTGTGGATTTGCAGTTTTCACTTTTTTAATCCATTTCTCTATAATTTACAATATTCTACAATAGAATATTATAGGCTATTAGAAGCCTATGCTTCTTATTTAACTACCATATCTAAATTCTTATTTAACTACCATATCTAAATTATGATTTAACTACCATATCTAAATGTTTCTACATGATCTCCAAATATTTTTTTTCCTTTAATCATCAGCAATTCTTGGAAGCAGAGGTTCAGGCTTCCTTATACCCTCAATTCCATTTTGCCAACACAAAAAAGATAGCCTTTGTTTAAGAGTTTAATGTTCTTAATTAGTAGAATTGTCAGACTAATTGGAATACCAGTTAGAATTGGCAGGGCTATCATTATTTAGAAGTGCTGTGGTCTAGTGTTAACTGCTATAAAACCTTATAGATTGTGAAAGAGAGGGAGTAAGGAGATGTATACACACACACACACACACACACACACAACCCCCATTCTTTTCCATTTTAAATGACAAGGGTCCATAATAATCCATACTGTCAATATGTACTTAGGGACTGTTTAATCCATGAACACACTGATGAAAAGTTAATGACTGTTTATGCACAAAAGTAACATTATGGAATAAAAACTATTTAAATGGCTAAATTTCATCTGCGGCTGAAAAAAGTACTCAAAGCACCATGGATTTTCATTTGAGTTGTGCAAGAGGAATCTATTTTATTTTACTTTCCGTACTTGTGAAAGTTACCTTGAGCTTCTAACAGCACATGGCAAATGGAGATCTTATAGCATTGTATGAACTGAAATTTAGCTTCAGTGCCTGCTGGTTCAGGGAGTGTTTCACAGACAGAGGAGCTATTGCTCAAGTTCCCATGGTGAGTCAGATGTACAATGAGAAATACAGAGAACTCAGCAACTTTCACTTCCTACACATGTGCCCTTCCCATTGACCTAATTCTGAGATGATCATGGAAGGAAACAATTTTCTTCTACAGCCTCAAAGGAAAATAAAAAAATCTCTATTCAGACTATGTACTTAAAACATATGTTCCTGACTGAAACCGTAAAGGACCTCTTCCCAGAGGTGAATGCTGTGAATATTGCTGCGAATTCCATGCACACTGCTACCACATAATACAATTTATATCTGCAAATGATTATATCTACAAGTAATTAGGAAAAAAGGGTGCTCAGGCAGCTAGAGAACCACTTGAGAGCCCGGCATGTCTAAGTCCCAAGTATAAATGTAATATTTTCATTTTCTAAGCACAAATATATTTTCTACTTCTATGTTTTCTCCAGCTGGGCTGATTGCCTTCTCAAATATCTTACCAGTGATAGATTGAGGCAAGAGTGATGGTATTGATGATTACTTATCTGGGGCAATGGTAGCATGAGCTAGAAGAGGATAGACAGAGGGCAGGGCAGAAAAATAAAAGGTCAGTAACACTGCTGCCTATGGAGCACGTGGAGGTAATGCAGCACAGCATAAACATTTTTCTGTTCCTCTCCAGCCCAATGTAGTTCAAGTATTTCTAAATTTACACCACAGCCAATTCACAGTCTGATAAAATCAATCTAGACCTAACTGCACTTCCTCTTCTATTACAGGGAAGCTGAATAATTCATTTTCATGTAAGTCAGATGTTTAAATTGTAGGTGTACAGTCAAAAAACCTGTGCCTTGATCAAATCTTGTGTGCTAATGCTTTATTTAAACTTTATTTATGTAAAGCTAGAGTCAAATAAGACAAATGTCTTTGCTCTTACAGAAGAAAAGGTATGAATTTACATGATTTATATAGGAAAAGTGATTTAAGAATAAGCTACAAACTTAACCTTCATAGTTCTTATTGTGTTATTGCACAAGGATAAATTCAATTCTGGATAAGTAAAATGCTGAAAAAAAGAAATAATTAAGATACTTTAGAAGAAATTAACTGATGAAACAATCCTTAACTGAAAGACAGTGTTTTCTTTCAGCTTTTCACTAAATAGATATTTCTCTCTTTGAAGTGTCTGGCAATGATCTGTTCCTCTCTACTTTGTACATGAAAGCAGGAAAGGGTCAGCTTCTGGAATTTAAATGCAGTTTTTCTGTTGAAAATACTATGAGGGAGTATACCAACAAAATGTTTCAACATTTCATCATGGCTGGGATTGAAAACAGAGAATTTTTGTGATAACTCTCTGGAAGAATTCTCTAATTTTTTTTTCCCTAACTATTTCAAGGTACTTTGCAGCTGCAACTTCATTTTAACCTGTTACATCACAGATTTATTGTTTCTGCCTCAATTTGGTACAGTGAGGTTTCCCCCAACAAGTCAAGCAAAGGACTTTGAAATACAATAAAAAAGAGGAAGCCAGACCTTTTTCTGTCCAGTAGGGAGGCGGTGGTTTAGTTTCACTTTTCTGACCTGCACTAGTGACCTGCACACGTCTGTGAAGCACTGAATTGCTTCACACCTTGATTTGTATTAGAGATGCTTCTTGTTGCTGCCTTGGGCAGCTGTAAACCACAGTGCCAAAGCCCTGGGCTACACCATTGCTATATATATTAATATGCCCCAAGTGTGGTTCCTCGTACAGATGCCCTCTCTGAGCTGTGATGATGGTATTGCATCAATGTGGGAGCAGAGAGAAAAGCAGCACTCTACTCCTGTAAGAGAGATGAACAGCAGTCTCAATTTGCTTCTCAGGATATCTTACTACTCAGGTGAAAAGGCATCCTTGTGTTTGGAGTCTCTGGAGGCAAAGAGCTGAGGACATGGAGCTTCAGTATAGAAAAAATATTTTCCTATTTTACTGCTATTTCCCCAATCATTATTTCTATTTTTTGCTTAGGTGGTTTGCATTTACCATACGTATTAATTCTATTGTTTGCCTTTAGGGCTTCTCTGTGCTTTTTCTCCACCATTAGTCTGTTCTCCTTTTTTTTTCCCCCAATGATTTTATATGTGATCTTTATGCTAATTTAGCCTGATAGTTGTCCTCTTGTCCATTGTGGAATGCAATTGTTTCTGAAGAGATAAACAATATTAATTAAGTTGTTGTGTACAAACGACCACGTGTATTATGTTACCTCTACTGCTTGATCACTGTAGTGATCAAGTTTTCCTTAAACTTTTTTTCATTCCTTTTGCATTCTAGCCTTATAAGGAATTAGAAAAGAGACTAAATGAACTTCCAAGTGCCATTCACTCCCATAAGACAAAGGAGCACATATAGTCCACAACTCAGAACATGGTAATTTTTGGTGTTTGCTTAGATCTATGATCATTCTTATCTCATATATATTTTTAGCATCAGCCTTTGATGATGAAAAGAGCCCCCTAAAGTCTGTACATGAAGGTTAAAAAGAGATTACTCTTATTAAATCTCATCCTGTTCTCTAACACTTGCTGAATTCTGAGAGCCCTGAAGCATGACCCAAAAAGCATTACTATAATTAATTAGGGTAACTCTCATATGCATATCAGTTCCTTTTTCCAAACATACATTTTGGAAATCCACTTCTTGTGGTAGTGTGCTGTCTAGCCTAAGTACCTATTGAACACAGTCCATTTAGGATGTTTAATTTTGGGGTTTTTTTCTGTTTAAACCCCTAGTGTGTATGACCAAATCAGTCACATCTCAGCTTTAGCAAAACAGAGATATTTTAGCCATCCTTTTGCCTTCTCTTCTATCACTGGGTGTTTTATTCCTCAATTTAGAATGAACAGACTTGTTCAAAACCCATCAAAATCCTTGATGAATTTCTGGCAACCGTTGCTGTATTGCCATAAGGCTTCCTAGTTCTGTGCCCTTCCTCCAGACATTACTGAGTCAGTACACAACCAAGAAAAAGACTGCAAATAAGCTCAGCGGTGTGGTACATATTCTGTTGTACTGAGGCCACCCATCCTTCCCTCAGCAAGGGAGGGAGGGGGATCTTTACACTTAAAGAAAAATACGTTGGAAAACAGTGCCCCAGCATTCTGCTTATGGAAATCATTCACTTGGAAGCAGCAGAGTGACTTCAGGCAGATGAGGTCCTCCTTCAGAGCAGGGCAAAGGAGAGGAGCATCACATAGTTCTTGTTCATGCTTTGCTCACATTAAATTATTTTTTAATAGAATACTAATAAATACAGCTAACAGAACTCAGTAGTAAGTATGCTGTTTTACTTGCCAACAAAAAACAAAAGTGAAAATGTTAACATGTGAATGATGCTCTCTGTATGGAAGAGGTGCCATGTTCCAAGCATAAGTGCAAACTAAACCCACATTTGTGTGAATCACTAATTNAAGTGCAAACTAAACCCACATTTGTGTGAATCGCTAATTACAAGGGTGAAAACACTGCCAATCTTAACACTCATCTGGGTTTCATCTTGGATACCAAATGGGTCTTGCTGTTCTATATGTTAAGAAAAGTCTTGATTTCACAGTCCTGACAAGAGAATGAATATCAGCCAGAAGTAAGTGAAAGGGCATAAACATATTATGATGGAACTTCATTAGCATCACTTTTTTTCTTGACTATATATACATATTCTGAACACAATCAGAAAAAGAAAAAAGAAAGAGAAGGAGAAAAAGAGAGAGAAAAATAAGAAAGAAAAGAAAATAAATAAAAATTTAANTACTGCAATTTGCCAAATATGCATGTCCTGTGGAAGCTTTCTAATAAAAGCAAATCCATCAAAGGATGGGTTTTATAAAATGCCCTAAGTTGCATCTCATGTCCTAGTACAATTACAATTTAAGTGTATCAGAACATTACCATCTTGTATCTATTAATTATTTAAGAGGCACCTGTTGAGTTTTGTTAAAATCCTTACATATTAATCTCAGAAACTTTGTAGACCTGAAAAAAAAAAGCAGCTGCAAAACTCCCAGCAGGTGGGGAGGCCTGCACTCTATAATAAATAACTTGGATCCCATGTGACTCCAGAATCCTGCAAATCTAGAAAGAGAAAAGGTGGTTTGCTTTTAAATACATATTTTAATTTGCACGATGTTGAATGACATAGCCATTAGTGTATATTAGTATTTCAAACAAAAATGACAATTGTTTGAAAAATAAATTTTATCTTTGGCTTTCCATAAACTGCTTTTTCAATTTGAGCTATTTTAAGATGTTTTTAATTTTCCTTTATTTCCTAGAGTCTAAATCCCAGGACTTCAGCTCATCAGTTTAACAGTATTTTATTCCAGTGTTTGGATAGTAAAATAAATAAAAAAGAAGCTATTATAGGGTTTCAAACTATGAGAAAAGTATACAACTCAGCTTCTGGTTGAATCTAGAATGATAAAGGCCCTTGGAATTTATTTACCTGTAAATCTTATTTATTGTTTCAATTTAAAACATATAGCAAAACATTTGCTAATGCTTTATATTTATTTTTTTTAATAATGGAAGTCTATGATATGTGAGTTGCCTGAATTTCTGGTAATAGAAGTCTTCTGCTGACTTTTACAACATCTTTGACTGGTTGCCATCCAACATCTATAAGGCAGGTTAACTTAAGATACATTCAAACTCTCAAGAAAATGCTCTGTAGATGTTTCACATTAATGGAAACAATGGTACACGACTGTGGGAAAAAAAGTAAGCAAGTGCAAGACGAAAAAACCTGGGAGCTGTGGAAGATTTCCAGTTAGCCTGAACTTGTGTGACAGAAGAGGGTTCACTTTGCTTAATGCCTTTCTAAACTTCTTAGGAGGATCTTTGGCTCCAAGAATGCCTGTAATGAACTGTGCACTACAGCATTGCTGGTAGTTGGCATAGCTTCATTTGATGAAGGGATTCTTTTTTTACAGCCAGGTGCTGTTGAGTGTGTTATGCTACAAGGATGGATTTTTTTCCCTGTCCTAAAAAAAGTAAACTGTAGAATAAGCCCCACCTTGCACACTGACCTTCACACCTTGGCAGGCTTTGGTACCCAAGGTTCTTATGAGCATGATGTCCTGCGTGCCATTGCTGGGGCACTGCTGGGGCAAATCAGTATGGGGAACTCGCTGCACCTTCCAGATACTGGTGTGGAGAAGGAAGACTGCAGATCACCGGAGGCTGGGCAAAACACCTGCAGAGGGGCAGTGGAATGACTCTCCCTATTCCCAAGGTGTCATGGCAAGGTAAGGATTGCAAGGGAGAGGTGGTACCAGATGGGGAATTGAAAGTTCCCTGTTGAAATGGAGCAGAGACCAAGCAAAATTCAAGACCAGGGAAGGGCTCTGCAAGCAGTTTCTTCTTCAGCTACTCTTCATTTTCCTTGAACAACCCATTCAAATGTGATCTAATGAGGCTGCAGAATTAAGGAGTATATATAGCAGACCCAGATTCCTGGGATTTAAGTGCAAGCCTTAACAGAACATTAAGGTAGAGCAAAGTAAATGTTTTCCTCCAGATTATCTTTCATGGATGTATAAACAGCATTTGCTGCAAAATGTGTCAACTATGGAGCTCAGAGTCACAGCCTGCAGCACAGTAAACTGGCTTTTCCTGGAGCTCATAATGTGATAATTAAATTGCTAACAGGCACCTTAGTGATGGCATTTGCTGAGGATGTGCAAGACTTCTTACAATCGTACCTTTCTGTAGGGAACCTATCAGTAGAGTCAGCATCAGGGGTTTTTTAAAATATTTTCTTCAATTAGTACATTAAATTTTTATGTGAAGTGAAACGGGACAGGACGTGTTTCCCTTCCACTGCACAATGATTTATTACCCCAAAAAGACTGCAGAACTAGTTAGCAGAGTAATTAATTAATATAAATTTGCATATTTGCATTTGCAATTAGTGCAGCCGACTGATTAGTCTGAAAATGGGAAGTTTGTCTCATTAGATGTTAGTGTCTGCTGGACCAGAAAGCGGCTGCCAGATGAGGCGAAAAAGCATAGAATAAGCAAGAGTGTGTGTGTACACGCGCAAGCTCATAATTGTCTTTTGTTAGAAGAACAGAGTGCAAATATGTGGTCTAAGATACTAAGACCACTGGGGAGTTTTAATACTCTTTTCTTGCTTTTCATTCTTAGTCACTTTTTCTGCCTGGTTTTCCCATTCATTTACTTCCTGCAGTGAGTCGCCACAACCATGAAATTCATTGATGGTTCTTTACAGTCAGATCTTTAAGGCAGGGCAGCTGCTGCAGATCTCCTGATTTTGGTGCTGAAGGGAACCTGTAAGAAGCCTTCTTTCTGTGTGATTGATGGGACAGGGCTATATCCCATCTTACTAGTTACATCGTATAATCAATTCCTAATGCTGAAAAGTCAAACTCAGATGCCCAGAAAAGCCCAGGATAAGTGATTAGCTTTCTAGGTTGCTGTGCTGTTGTCTTTTCCTCCTTGGACACACTTGTAGGTAAGCCTCTTTGTATACATCTAAACAGTCCTTCTGCTCTGCATACCTGAACTTGGTACGACTGGACAGCTATTGTCCCAGGTTTTAGTGACATTTGAGAGGACATTGAAGACAATGTGTATGCCTGTCAGGTAAGATAGCCAGATGCCAAAGTATCTGTAGGCAAATTACCAATGCTCTTCTCAGGGTGTCAGAGCAGAGCTAGCTTTCATGGGGGTCAGTGGAGGAGTCCTGCTACCTCTTTGGGGCACTTTACTTTGCTCTCTCCACTACAGCTGGAGGAAATCTTCAGTCCTCCCCCACTGAGACCGATTGTCTCCCCTTCAAGATTACTGAGACTGGAAATGGCTGGCCTTAAAACAATCTTCTATAAGTTCACTGGGTCCTCGTTCAAAAGCTTTGATCAGATTTCAGCCATTTGGTGCCACTGTGACACTTGAGTGTTTAAAAGATTGAAATCCATACTGTTATTGATCACTTGCCATCAGCAAGCATTTACAGCACAGTGAAGTCCAATTTCTCTCTAGCTTCTCTGCAGTATTACAGCAAGTAATTATGGTACAACTGCAGTTATACTTTCAATAAAGTATAATTTTATATTGTTCCAGGAACAAGCTTAAGCAAATGTACACTTTACAGATACAAATACTGTCCCCTCTGGTATATCATCATTACTTTGTAAAATCTGAGTGCAAACCGGGCTCAAGTCATCAGGAATATATTAGAAACTTGAATTCAGTATTTTTTTTTGAGATTTGCAGATGTTGATTACCTCTCAAGATGCCCCCTGTCCTATTATGTGTGTATAACACAATTCAAAATGTAATCATCTCTGTGAATCGGAAAACCCCTATTTTTCCTTTGTATACCTACACCAATGTATGATAATTTGATATTATGATGTCTGTGTGGGATTACAAGCAAATTTATTCTTTTCCCCCTATCAATCAGTAAATTTTAATTCTCTGTTTACTACAAAAATTCCAATATATACCATCAGTATTTGAAAACAATTACAAAGTGAGAAAATATTCTTTTCTAAAATATTATTTCTAAAATATTATTATTTTAAATTATGAAATCCAATACTAGTAAGAAGGAATTTGTGAAGAAATATTTGATGAAGAACTAATATGGGTAAAGAATGCTACTTAAAAGAATCTTCTTACCACTACAAATGAACTAGTTTTACAATCATTCTTTAATAAGAATATATTTTTTAAGTTCTATCATACTCAATTGCATCATAACAACAATTAGGAGAAAATATCAGCATAAATAAAATTTGTCCCATAGCAATGTCATCTCAGGCAAAAATCAAACAATTTATAGGATCAAATAATCAAACTTATTTCCACCAAATTCATTATTATATTTGAAACATAACCAGATTTTCAGACACATTCAGGACCAATAGAGGCAAATAATTTTTCATGCCCCATTCCCATAGAATTCTCTATCTGCACCCTTTGGTAATCTTTAAAAATCTAGCCCAAGTGAGAGTCATTTTGGACATGCACGCATATATGTATATAAGGCAGCCCTGGTCCGGGACTATAGCACTTTGTTGAATAGGTGTTCACCTGTGGAGGCTCTTGAGCCTAGTAAGGGAACTTCTAGGGTATTGCCCTGGAAAAATCTGCCACAACCTTAAATAACAGCTTGGGATGAGAAAAGGGGGTTTCTCCCATGGTCCTTTGCAGCACTGTGTCAATCTGCCCTTTCCCTATAGGTCACTGCCCTTTACCTTGACAATTCCCTATAGGTCATTGTCCTTTGCCCTGCCCTTGTACTGCCCCTTTGCCCTCACACCCATACTTAACCTGAGACATTGCCCTTTTCCCCCCATCTGTGTCCCTGGATTCCTTCAGCATGATTCTACAATAAACCTCGCTGGAACTCTATACAGAGACCCTTTCCGTCTTTCTTCGCTGAACTAGCCATGGTGTGTGACTGTGGATTTACTGGCTGTCTGTACCTGCCCAAAGTAGCTTTTCTCAGCAGGTGTTTCTGGGAGGGTAGCAGCAAAGCATCATCCATTCCACCATGCTGCTACATTCACCATCATGTAGGACATGCCTGTTGGCTTGGCATATTACAGGGATTCCGTACCACTTGCACACAGCTATCCTCCTGGTAGGTAAGAATTGCTTGGTACCCTATCAGCTAGAAGTGCAGGCAGATGCGGGCTCTGCTGAGCTGGTCTTAGTTTTAATTCACAGGCAGCTGTGAATTTTATTTTGAATCTAGATTGAAGCATCATTTGCCTTTATTTGCAGCTTTGCATTCTGACACTATTTCCAATTCCGACAGTCAAAACTGTGCTAAAAGAAAATAATGCTCTGGCCATTTAGGGAGATCCTTTTCTTACTTCCCTCTCCCTCCAAATGCTGACTCAACAGCTGAGAAGTTGTTCACCCTCTTCCTAAACTTCCCTGTGCAAAACAGCAAAATACTCTGTTTCCATGAGGTCCAAATGTTTCATTACACCTTTACTAAAAGAGTAAAGCAAAAAGCAACTCTTTACCAAAAGAGCTGCATTTTGGTAAGGCTGTTTTAGTCCAAATACAAAGTAAATAATTTTGCAGAAGCATGATGCATAAGCAAACAGAAAAGCACAGGGTGTACAGTGCAGTTGGTGCCTGCAGTTGGAGAGCACCCCCAAAGAGACTCTAGTAGCAGCAGTGACACAGCATTCTTCTTGTCTACAGTACATGGCAAAGAGAAGGATAACAATGTAGTTAGCTTCCTCGGTCTAATTAGCTGCATAGGGCCAAAGGAGAACCTCCGACACTCAGTTTTGAATAAACAGCTGGGGAAAAAGTATTTTGTATTCATGAGAGACACAAGAAGTGCAAAAGACAGCTTCCATTTGGATTGCACTAATGAAATAGAGAGTTCTTCAACCCCAGTTGTTGGAGAACTATAGATTGACTATAGACGCAAATGGAAAGGTCAGAATCTCTCTATGTGTTTGACATGCTGTCAAATCAGTCGTAACACAGAAAAATGGTGTCACTTCATAAAAATCTTTATACATGTGGAATCCATTCCATAGCAGAGGCAAGTAAATTTGTATTTTTCTAACAGCTAGGAACTTTTGTGTCCAGAAACATGGGCAAAACTGGAAACTCCAAAAATAAGTCACTTCCCAAGTTTGTGGTACCAACAACTAGGTATTTCAGCAGCTACTTCCATGAGTGAGATGCAAAGGAACCTCAGTGTCCAAGAAAAGGGTATGATTTAAAGTAGTCAAACCTTTAAAGTGGGTACAAAAAGGAAAAAAAGAAGTCAGTTTGGATACTTAACTGATCACTGCAAAAGAAATAGGCTCCCTGTGCTATAGGCTATAATTTATCAGGACCTTGCAACATATTCTGAATATAAACTGCCCATCTTGGGCAAGGTAGGTGGGACTGGAAGAAGAGATGAGCAGCCACAGCATTTGGTAGGAAACACCTGCTGGCCTGTTATCAGCACACAAGATTTCCTGGGAAACGGGTGCATGATGCATGACCGTTGACAGGAGGTGAAAACACACATGACAGTGTAGACATATGTGACGGAGACGAGGGAATACCACTGCTCAGTCAAAATTCAGAAAGAATAAACTAAAACTGGATTACAGCAGAATGTAAATCACTGCATAGCAAATTGAGGACTTCAGGAACCACAAATGAAGTAAATGCTGTAAAACAATTTCCCCTAAGAAATGGAAAGCCATGGGCTGGGTGACTACCTACCAACTAGTATTGGGTACCAAGAACAGCAGAAGTCATGGGGTGTCCATAAACAGCTGGGATGAGGCAGCAATCTGAAACATGAAGGATGCTGTTGGGAAAGAAACAAAATACTTTATGAAAACAAGGAAAGCCTCACCACAAGGAAGTGTTAAGCAGCACTTGAAACAGCTCTAGGGCAAGAATAAGCTCACAGTGAAAGGACTCAAAGTATATATGTCAACACAGCAAAATTACATTCAGATGGAAAAAAAAAATATTATTCTTTTTTTCCCTGAGTGTCAGGAGCTTAGTCACCACATGTAGCTGTGCTATTACCACTGAAGAAGATCACAGGCCCCTAGGGTACATTCATGACAAACCCCTAGTATCCACATGGCCAAGACTTCTTTACCTCACTTTTAAACTGTGAAGGTGCTTCTTGGAAAGCATAATACAAGCCTGGAAGAACAATTCCTCTAGGAGATTTTTCTTGACTGCACTTGTGTTAGAATGCACAGCATGTTGCAAAGGGGAAGGAAGAAATAAAAAAGTGTTGTAGCAGCACTTACCATGAAATAAATAGAAAGTGATGATGTAATCAGTCATTTGGAAGACAGAGTAATGTCAAGAGGGTCTGTACAAGAGTGAGTTTCTTTTGCTTTGGAGAGAAGATGAAGTGAATTGTGCAAAGTGTAGCAGGTTAAGTGGCCAGAGCCAGAAAACATACTCCCAGCAAACACCTCCGTATAGTACTATATGATTTGGAGGCATATCCTCCCAGTTAAATATTTCTCCACTGAGAGCCACATCATAACACACAAATTCCTCGATTTGCTCCACATGGCAGGGCTGTTTTTGTGGGAAACCTTTGAGCATGTGAGTTGGACCTAGAAAAGTAAGGCAGCAGCTTGTCTTCTCTGACACGGAGGAAAAACTCTCTGATGTTGAGTGATGACAACGGAAATTTTTTGAGGCCACTTCAAAAAAAGGGAGGCTGTTAAATACCACATTACCACCAAAATAATCCCAGAAAGCAGACAAATTTTGCCTGAAGACCCTTGGCAATTTCAGGGAATGGGTGTATAATGCACCAACAACTAATGGTTTGCAGGCCATGGCATCTTGGGGTGTCCTGGTTTACAAGACAGGTATCTGCTAGGGAAGGCAGAAAGCCTCCCTTGGAATAGAGAATGTAAACCCCCTCTCTCTGAATTATTAATTTTAAAATTAAGGGGCTCTCAGGCAAAAATGTGGGAATAGGAATAACAGATCTTTTCTAGCATGTATAACAAAGCAAACAAACAACAACAACTATGGCATTAACAACAAACAGACCCAGGAACCCAGTGAGAGCCTTTTGGCTATGGCACTTTCCCCTTTGGTGCAGTTACGGTCACAGCCAGCAGGGGCGCTGGCAGGCTCCCAGCGGGCAGGGCAGGTGCAGCAATCCCCAGCTGGCTGCAGGGGGCGCTCCGGCGCGGGCTCGGGCAACACGTGGCAATGGCAGCTCGGCCAAGATGGGGAGGGATGGAGGAGAGGATTTGCTCTACAAAAACCCTGGGGCAGCCGATCTCAGTGCCCCTAGCAGGACTCCTGGGAGTAGAAGGCTGGAACAGCAGGGATGAACAGAAAATCCCAGGCTGGTAAATGAGATGTATCAGAAGCTTCGTGGATGTAGCTGGAACCGTGGGGTGTCCTGGCGGGCAAGGGGTGTGGAGCCACGGCAGAAGAAGCAGGATCAGAAGCAGGACTGGGCTGGGTTCCAGCTGCAGCAGCCAACTCCTCCCCAGTAAGCAGTAATTCCACCGTCCTCCTCCGATGCCAAGAGCGAGAGAGCCCGAGGCTGCTTGTCACCTCATCTTTTGCCTGCCGCACTCTCCCGGTGTCTCTGCCCCCTCCCCCCAGAGTTCCCCCTCCTTGCCTGTCCCAAGCACTCAGCCATCAGTGCTTCTTTAACAACTCAATGGGAAGAAATTCCGAAGGGAAAGCCCAACCCCCAACACGGAAGCAGCTAACCCCAAGTGACTGAAGATGAGACACATCATTTTCTCACACAGTTGAGTGACTTCTACATGCCTAATGAGGTTTTCCCTTTCACTCCACCTATGAAGGTGTTGTCTGTTTTGTGGCCCAGTGCTGGAAAGCTCAGGAAATTATGCTACTTCCTATCTGAAAAAAGCAGGACGAAATCCTCCAATGACTAAAAGCAGGAAGGTGGAAGAAAGACTCCTTTCTAATAGATGAAAACCCTACTGCAGAGTGTTTGGCTAATATTGTGGTCACCCAGGAGAAATACAAAACATTCTTAGGAAAAGCAGTTATCAAAGTGAAGCTGCAGTGAAGCTTCCCCCCAGCTTTCTGCAACTGCCAAAATATAGTTTCACCTTCCAAGGTACCACCTATAATCAATGAAGAGAGAGAGAACTTTTTTAGAGGGCAGTTTTGGGCACTAGCAGCAGGGTCCTGGACTATGCCTTTCTCTGACAGTGCCTATTTCTCATTGCTGACCATGAAGAGATCTGGGAGTTCAGCTTTGTGGTAGGTGCTCTGTAGCTAGATGCCTGGAGGCAGGTATTGTGATAAGTTTTTGCAAAAACACAACTGTTTCCAGCTGAAACTGATTTGAAGTAACAGTGCCACAAAACTTCCTGGACTTTTTGACAGGGAATACTTCATGTCTGTGCCCAATACATTGTTATAGATGAGTAATGTGATAGTTGGCTCTCACAATTAAGGGGTAAATATTATGTATATGTTAAGAGAAATTTTGTAGATGATAATTATATCTCCCCTCACCCATAAATTGTTATTACGGGATGCTCTTAGTAACAAGGACATTTGAGAGGGCCAGCTTGTTACTTTGGCAACTCCAGACCTCCAATCAAGATGTAAGAAAGTGATCTCTACCATTGAACAGTGAAAGAAGGGTCAAGTGACAAGACTTGGGGAGGGGCTAAAGATATAAAAGGCAGAACATCCATTTTGTAGCCGAGCACATGGCTTGCACATTTTTCCCTTATTTAGTCCTTTGTTGTAATAAACCTTTAAAATTTTAAAAGTGAGCATCATTTCTCACAACATGATGCCCATTTAGTTGAGGGACAGACTGCTTGCATGTGGGTGCCTAGCTGGTTGCAGAGAACAAGAGGTGTCTTTGTGAAAAGACTTATTTTTCTTCTGTCGTGGATAAAATCTTCATGACTGGGAATGGCCTGAACCCAGGCAATGTCAGAAAGACAAAAGAGGCAAAATTGACATTACATTAATTGGAAGCCACTCTGGAGTATTCTGCAGAAACCCCTGTTATTGTGAAGCAAAGGCAGAGTGCTCTGTAGGTCCTGGCAGCTCTCTTAGCCTTAGCATTTCTAAAGAGATTTATTGAAAGGTCTTACTTACACAAGCAAATGTCTTCCTCAACCTGTGAAGAAGACTTCCAGTGGCAAGCCTTATGGAGGGGTCAAGGGAAATATAATTAGAGATGAAAACTACAGAGTTCAGCCCTGAGGAAAGGCTGCAGAGTTTCCCAGCAACAGCAGACTTAACCAGGGGACTTCCAGCAAAGGTAAAATTTTCTTTCAACCTCAAGAAATTTTCTTTCAACCACAGCACCAGAAGGTATTTGAATGTAAAGACAGCTCACAGAGAAGAGCAGATAAATCAAGGCTCTTGTGTTTCATGCACGTCTTGCAAAACCAATTTCCACCTCTCATTCTCTGTTAATTAGGTCTTGTTCTCATGCATATGCAGAAGAACGTTTTGGTTTCCCTTGTCATCCATCATCTACTGATGAGACATGGTATACAGAGTCTCTGAGGGAAGGAAAGACCATGACAAAATAGAGGGGAAGGAGTTGTCATTTTAAGGACTTCAGGCTGAAGTATGTTTTCCCCCTGGATCATGAACATGCCTGCCATGGCTAAGCATGCCAGAGTCACATCTCTTATGTGTGTGTACCATGTGCAGGGGATAAAAAGCTTGAGGGGTCCAGAAATACTGGTAGTGGCAGAAGGAGTCTCACTAACACAAGCTTTGCAGCTTCATCCAAATCATACAACCATTTGAGTTGACAAGAGGTTTTCTGCTGGTCTTTTGGCATCCTGTGGGAGCTGAGTTTCTAGTTAGTGGAAGATCTGGCCAAAAAACAAAGTAATTATATTTACCATGGACTTCAAAGATCTTCTCTCATGTTTCCTTCAGCACAGATGTTTGGATCAGTACTAGAATGGCGGTTCAACTGTTCTCTACTTTTTTGATGATGGCTGTGAATGAGAAAAGCTTTGCAGTGGTTTATGTGGGAAGGTATATGGAGAATGAACCACCATACAGCATTTATGATGGCTAAGTATTTGACTTTCAGCCTCCAGAACTTGCCACTCTGGCCTTCTTGTGTGAGTCAAGACATATTAGGCCAAGCATAGTTGAACATGTTATCTTCCTTCCTGCTTTGTACATCTTGTTTTCTGTATTACACTTGATAGGTCTTTATACAAATATCTAATTTCAATAATGATAGGAAGATATATAGTACATCTTTCCCTCATGCCTCTTTCTTCAAAGAGAGAAGAAGTGCTAAAGAACCATTATATGCCACTGGTAAAATAAATTAACAATCCTTCCATAAGTGTGTCTTCTGTGTGTAACCCTGTAGTACCCGCAAATATTGACAGTTAACAATTATTGTGCTGTGAAAGGAATGTACTTTGAAATAGCCTAATTTGAAATGTAGTGCACCTATCCTACATGAATGTTGTGTTAGAAACTTCACAGACACACCATCCAACTTGCAGCTGTGCCTGAAGTTGTGTTGCTGAAGTTTTTCACAGTCCAAACTAGGAAACTATTTTGCAAATGTTTGAACTGACCTAAACTTTGACAAACCAAGTCTCAGACAGATAGCAAGAGCTAGACAGGATAAACATATTTTCATAGAGAGGATTAGATATGTGTCTCGGTTTGGGAGGAAGTGAGTTTTTTGGGAAGTTTTAGTTAAACCTATCAGTGGTCAGATTCGAATATTGACACCTGGTGTGACCACTGAAGATGTGAGTCACCTCTGAAGACACACAGGGTTAAAAGCAGAGATTTCCCAGAGTTCGCTCTCTTTCTCCTCTGGTAGCCCAGAGAGCTGCACCGTCTCTTCCCCGCCCGGCCACATGGCTGGGTGGGGGAGGGGAGCCATGGAGGCCCAGGCTGAGGTAGGCCGGAGCCCCGGAGACAGAGAGAAGGTGGAAGGGAATGGAACCGGGCCAGCTCCTGCAGGACTGAGGGGTGGAGAAACACCGAGGTATCTTTTGTGTCCCCCCCCCCAACCCCAGAAGAGAGAGAGAGCGAGCGAGCCTGTGCCGGCAGAGGAGGCGGCAGGGCGG